>CM041039.1:10616486-10870832 GCA_023078785.2 Hyles euphorbiae | reverse complement strand
GGCTGACAGTAGTGCGACGTGACTCAGTTATTACTGAGCCTCCGACTGCGCCGGTTGTGCTCATTGACACGCGTTGTAGACGAAATCGTGTGTGAGTGTAGTGTTGTTGTGTTGTTGTGTTTCTACAAATTGGGAGGTATCGCCTATGCTGCCTACGGTGAGTACGCATGAATATTTTACTACTAATTATGACTATGATTCACATAAAACACGTTACACTTGTGCCTCACAGTCACTATCATCTGAAAACCGTGCCCCCGTTTATTAAGGTCTCGTCCACTTCTATAAACAAAAGCAAATCGTACAACCAGTCGGTCGTTTTAAGGCTGACATCCAGTGAAATATATCCACCTTCTTAGGACCCGAATGAATGTCAGCTCACAGTCATACAGCGGTGCGAGATATAGATCATCGCAGAAAGATGGTCGTTAGTTTCATACTCCAAAGGATACTTTATACATACTTGGCCTCTACCCGTATGTGTACAAACATTACATCAGACAGTGTTGTAAAAATTGAAATGCACAAAGAAAACGCGTCAAAATGTGCAAGTCGTATATTTCTTATGAAATTGATTATTATACAGAGGTATTTTTTCTAAATACAAACCCAACGATTACCATCCTACTATAAGCATTGTATGTACGGAAAGGAAATAGTATCTAAAATAAACAATACTGTAACACATATTTCTGATTATTTTTGGCTGTGCTACATTTCAAAATTGGCAAATTTATTTTTCCAGCAATTTAATAAGTACCTATAGGAAATAATATAGTCGAGATAAGTAATTACAAAACGTAATTTAAGGAATAAATACCGCCATTATTTGATACTTTCAACATCGATTATCTGATAAAATGAATTTATGTTTAGGCTATTGGAATTGTATTTTGTAAACCCCCGACGTAAGAGGGTTTATTTGATACAGAATATGTCGTTTTCATGAGTTTAATCGAGGTTTAAATCTCCATGTTTAATATATTAAGATTTATTTTAGTCTACTCATAATTTGATTCCGACGTCCTTACTAATATTATACATTTATATTCGTCTAAAATAAAAAGCTAATTTGTTAATAGTTACCCACCAACATGTTTCCAAATATTAAACCAATTTCATTATTTCTACAAAACTCCGATATTTTAAAACAAATTTAAACTTTTCAATAAAATAAATAAGTAAAATAAATACAACCAACAGTCCTATACATAATCTTGACCACTTTTTAAGATCAGTTAAGACTTGTGTCATGGGCATCAGACTACGAGAGACTTATGGGTCATACTAACTCTTAGACCCGACACGTATTAATTCAAAATTAAATTTAACACCCGATAAAGAAATCTCAGTGCGGGGATCGAACCCGCGGCCTCACGTTTCACAGCCGGCGTCTAACCAACTGCGCCACGGACGCTATCAAATATTCTTTAAGGAATTTAACTACAACTGCCACATAGTATTAACAAAATTTGGTGTTATAACTTAGGGCTCATATACACGAACGGCAAATTTTCAACGGCAGAGGCAACTGTAGCCGTCGAAACCCGTTGGCGGCAGCCGTCAACGCTCCAACGGCAGCCGTCGACATGCCTACGTCAAAGTTCTGCGGCAGCCATCTTGTATTCTCTTTGTATAGGAGCCAGTTTTAAATGGTCTCGGAAGAAGAAACACTGTTGTTACTTTTACTCCGTCGACGACGAAAAAAACGAAAAAAAAAACACGTGCTTCGTGGGTTCAAGAGATATTAATGAATAGAGAACAAGATGGTCATTAAGTGTACGTCAAAGTTATAACACCAAATTTTTTATGTGAATGAAAGCAGATTATTCGGAATTCTAATCGCATATTTACGAGTACTATACATCTTCTCATTATTATTTTGAATATATAAAAATTAGATTTTATTAAAAAAAAAAGCGAATTTAACAGCAGTGCTGTCTACAATAATAATCACATGCAATAGATCACAAATATTTATTCAATTTTTTCTTGATACATAACACATGGTCAGTATTAAACTACTTCTCTTTGCAAGCCGCAAAGAAAACTAAACATAACTTTAAATAATGATTGGGCATAAATAAATGTTGCAAGGTGATTCCGTAAATGTTCCACAGATGGCGTTAAACCACTATGATATCATCGTACTCTTCTAAAAACAACTTTTAATCAAGTCACTTCTACATGAAACTTTTGATAAAACGTTTGCATGTAATATCAATTTTAAGATGCCACATTCCCTACAAGAACTTCCTTATCCACCTGTTGTGACGTCACACTTATTTCTAATAATAATTTATTTATTGTAAGCACCAGGCAATTTTTTTCGAGGAATAAATGTTATATCTTAAATTAAAAACTATTTTTAATCTATAAAAAACAGAGCCAGTTCAAATTCCAATACAATCCACTGTAAATACATACACCATCAAAAAATATACACATTTATTATTTCCAAATGCCGTTTACTTTATTTTGATACAAACTAAATATAACTCTTTAGCCTAATATTTGCTTATTGTATACATATCAACATAAGACCAATTAATTTGCACTGTATTTCGAGTCATATTGATACATCTGCTCATAAAACTGTAATAAAGATATCAGCCTTTAATATTACCATAACTAAAATATAATTTATACCTTACGCTATAAGTATCACATGAATTGTTATACCTTGTACTAGTTTAACTGTAATGCTTTTCATATCACAAGTGGTATATACTACGCAGATCTCGCACAGTAAGATTTGTCTAGCAATTGTATGATACGTTTTGATCCTAGCTTATTATTCTCATATCCTTATGTTTATGCTTATGTATTGTTTGTGACACTTGTTCTTAGCATCGTTTTTCCTCAATGCTGATGGGAATCCACTGAACATGGATCTTTGTTCTGACTATGGTGCGCCACTTCCTATCTTTGGCATAGTGGAACGCAACGTGAAGTTTGACACAATAGCACTGATATGTTGCAATGATATGTTCGAATGTTTTTGTCTTCAAATTCTTATTTAAAATTGTCGCCCACTAATGTTATGGTTTTAATGTTATGAAGTTTTTTACGGTTTTAATTGGTCTTGTACGTAAAATCGATCTCATTTTGCAAATAATATCTTCAACATTGATGGACAATTTAAAAGGTTCTGTTTCAAAATATGCATATGTAAAAATGAGAATGGAAATGCAGAACATCGATATTCATTTAAATAAAAGGATATGAATAAAGAGGTAAGTCCAAAAGCAAGAATCTAAGATCAAAACGCATACTTTTAAAATGTAATTAATCCCTCGCTTTTTTCTACGTAGCAAATGATTGATCAGGTAGCGAACCGCCATCGCAGACCAATATAACACGCGGACCTAAACACGAACAAAAGTCCAAGCAACGTTAAAATTTCTAGCCAAACCGAACTGGTGTCGACATCCAGGTATTTGAGAAGGACGTCGGGCTTCGAGAAATGGCAATAAACCTCCTTGCACTCAAGTTGTTTCCGATTGAAGCCGAACATGGTAAGTACCATGGCGACGATCCCGCATCGGATGAAGGAAGTTTTCATGACGATGTTCATTAGGAAAGGGATTTCATGGGCGAAGTCGAACCCGTAAACCCCGAGGCCGAGGAAAGGCGCGATCGCTGCTGGTCCGATGGCGCATCCGTTCTGAAATTGAGAATAATTTATGTTAAAAAGTACAAACATCAGCATCAGTCTTTATAGCATCACGAATGGAAATACGCTTCTTTCTTTTCATAGCCTTGGCCCCGTACTTGTATCATCCATTATCGATCCGGTGCTGTGGCATTGACAATGTTGATTAAAGAATTAGTTGCATACGTTTCTATGCAAGCTACTTTCAATAGTACAATGTTTCCGATTAATAAAGAGTTCAAGTTAATTCAA
Source organism: Hyles euphorbiae (assembly GCA_023078785.2). Taxonomy (NCBI): domain Eukaryota; kingdom Metazoa; phylum Arthropoda; class Insecta; order Lepidoptera; family Sphingidae; genus Hyles; species Hyles euphorbiae. The sequence goes on along the minus strand of CM041039.1, from coordinate 10,866,925 downwards.
AAGCGTGTGTTTAACTCAATTTGAAAGTAAATTATTGTATGGAGTTCAAATTTGACCGCTTGTATTTTAATTAATTGCTAGAGATGCTAGAATTATTTTAAATTTTGAGAGTTGTAATTGGGCTACAACAATCAATATGAATTAACACAATTTCTGAAACATAATGAAACATCGTTAAATTCATTTCAATTACAACATGATACACTGTTTATCAAGACAAAGGGAAATTATGAAATCGTATCGTCAGGGATCGTAGGCAAAATTTTCCACGCCTCCCTGTTTGCTATGAGCAAAATTCTTGTCATCTTTTTTGCAAACAATCTGCGGTACTGCCTTTCTACGTTAACCTTACATACGCAAATACTTATAAATTACGAATAGGCAATAAAAAAATCTGAAGTAACGCAGACGTAATTCTCACGGAAATACTGATTACACCATACATGTGTCGCGCAGTTACAGAATATTAATTATTTTAAGGGCAAACAATTATTCTAAAAATTAATAGAATAGAATAACAGACAGGCAGTTTCAGCCGTTGGATATTCTGTTTAAATTATATTATTTATAATACTCCGTAACCAAATAAATATATAAGATTTTTTATAAATTGCTGAATACACCTTTCCTAAAATCAATAACCTTAGGAGGCATATGTTCAGAATTAGGCTTATTGTGGCTTAAGATGAAGTTGAATACAAAAAATCTGCACACTGTAACTGCGTGATGAACTTATGACCCGTCGTGCTGTTTGAACTCATCAACAATACATCCATAAGAGTATTATGCCAACGCAGATATTCCAGCATCATACTTATAAAAAATATACGCAATTACAAAGCTCTCGTAAGAAACTAATTGAAGGCGGATTTATTATATTTATATGTTAAGTCATGGAGATCACATGAAAAAGTAATGAATTGCTCATTAGGTGTAGCAAATCCGCCTATTGGTTTTTTGTAACTTCATGGAAATCTATTTATAAGTCGCGATAAATTTGGCAATAGTTCTTGGAATTACAACTCATCAAAAATTACTTTTGGTGATGTAAGAATGTCTGGCTAGCATATTAATGAAATGACCCAATTTTCAAGAATTATATCATTCGATGATATATCATTTGATCTTCAAGAAACAATTGAGTCCGCCCCGTGACCACGAAAGCTGTAAAGTAATCGAAACGTCGGGAAGTTAAAAATGTAAAAATTAAACTAAATTCGCGATAAAATCCGTAAATAATAGTTCTATTTCAATGTGTAACATTCGCGTAAATCTAAGAAACCATTATTCAAAAAACAAGTTCTAATCGACCATAAATCTACTTAGGATGATATCTATAGAAGAATTGGGTCGTGATAATAATAGATCATTGGAAGACTAGCTTTTAATATTGCCACAACAACCACTCCTGACGAAATTTGCAATTGATTCCATATTGTGTATAGTCGGACGACAAATTTACAGAAATTTTACTAGAGACTGACTTCACAAATTATTTCAAGTCATAGTGTCCTTTATAAGACAAAATCGTTACTTGTATTAGTCTTGGCAAATCTAAAAAACTGCAAATAATATTTCTACCTTACGTTAGGCATCAAAGGTTCAAGCATCAATATAAATATTGTTTTAATTGCAGTCTAATTTCTTGGCCCAGTATTAGGTTATTCCTTAAAATAAATTCTCCTTACTGTGACATTAAATATAGATCCAATGGCCAGCCCCATGCCCTCAGACGCGAGAGACACGATGTTCCCAACAAGGCAGAAGACGAGGAACCTGGCTACGTTGAACGGAATGCCAGCCATGAAGTAGACGATGGTTGAGAACAGCACGTTCAGGGTGACTTGTACTGGAAGCTTGGAGACTGTCAGCGCCGCGTAGTATGCAGTTAGCCCGTACCAGCAGTTGAAATGCTCTTTCTTAACTAGTTTCACTTCTTGAGGATCTGAAAACATTATGTTCTAGGTGAAGGAGATCCAACAAAACCCATTGAGTTTCTGTTCATTTAAAATGTGGACTAAACGGTGAAAGTATTGAAAATATTCTATTTATTTTAAGAAAACTTACAACTAGCGATAAAAACGGAACAAAAAAATATATACTTAATAAAAATAAATAATATAGCTAGAGAAAGGTCAGTTTTTCCACAAATAAAATCCACGTATAGATTTTGAATGCTAGTTATAAAAAGACATTCGAAAAAAATCATGAGATACAAAAACGATTGCGTTGATTGAAGATTTGATGTGTATTTTAACGACCAGCTAGTTACCTTGTTCCAAAATTTGCGAAAAAGCAGTAATTTTTCATTGAACCTTAACTAATGTCATAGTGCAATGTTGTATCTTACAGCTCAGGGTCAGTGACAATGACAAGAAAAAAATATTACTAATCTATTTCTGTGTTTACTGACTAATTTCCTATAACAATTTCCTGAATAATGAGACCTAGACAATCTATAAGTATAATCACAAAACAGATTAACCATATTGAAATATTATGTAGGTATGATGATATGAATGTTACCGAACACAAATCGCGTAAGTATTGACGCGAGTTAAGCAAAAAGTTATTGAAAATGTATTAATATAACCATCACTTGGTTGAAAAAATAAACAATAGTTTTCAAATATGCTTGTCATGGTCGTCATTTGTGCGAAGAATTAAATGTTTCACTCATCTATGAACTTTTAATTAAGTAACTAGAGTTCGGGACACGAAGAATATCGGGGCGGAACCCGGATGGTACTCTTAAAGTCCAAAAAGTAAAAACACAACATTAATTCTAAACTTTTTTGTATTCAATTTGTTTCGTGATATAGTAGCTAAAACTACCATAAAATATTGCCAATTAATATTTAATTGCTGCTAATAGTTTTGAATAGTTGTGTAGTGTTTTTTTTTTTTGTTATCTTGTTTATATGTTAATGATATTCAATTATATCATCACCTAAGACGTAAACATACCTAAGATATAATAATTAAGATACACTTACAGACTAAGACAGGAATCATAATTTGAGTATAAGCGAAGAATATCACTAGACCGACGCACAATTTCAAATGATTGAACATCTGGGCTCCATCATTCGCCATGTTGAAGAAACAAATTCCTATGAGCAGCCCACACATTATGTGATGCGTCAGCTGTATCCAGAGACCTGCGAAACAAAATAAAACGCATTACAGGCCCGAATCCGACGAGGATTATACGGGTCCAAGGAATCGTGGAGACTAAAAATTGCTAAATTTAGAAACTTTCAGTAAACTATTAACTTTTTAACTAAAACAAACAAGATCGAAATAATTTTGTATAGATCTTCATGGTCACCTCCAAATTAGTTCAGCGTGATTATGAAAAGGAGACTTCTACTTATTCTTCCACCTATATCGATTTCGTACCAAAATTGGAGATATTGGATTATGTAAACGTCTTTCTCTGACTTTTCTTTTAGACTTGAAAAGCATTTCTTGCATGATTTAAAAAGTAACAGCTGATATTGCAAATAAAAATCTTTATATCGTATTTACTATGTATCAGGCAGTTGCAGCAAAGTTTAGTTCACTTAATTTTAATTCAGTCAATTCAATAAAAGTAACAAAAATGAATTTTAATAAATCTACGACAACTAACCTTGCCGATTCCTCGATATCTGCAACAACATCCTCTTCAACAGCACTGAAAATTGTTCGCAGCTCGAAGTTGCATACGTCAATGAATCCGACGACTTCTGAACCTTCATCCAGGTCATCGAAGAGTTCACTTGCGAGAGTTGACTCGATAGTGAACTTACAGAGGCACTGGAGTTGTTGTATTGCTGTACTTTGTAAGTGCAATTCTCATTTGTCAGCATAATTTCTGTCTCCTGTGCGTCTTCTTCACTTTGGTAGCAAACTTTGAGTTCCATGTGATTGATAGGTTCTCTGTAAGATTCTTCAATTTTTGCCGTTTTGTACAGTTTGCCCTGTTGTATTTCTTGTGACAGAAGCTTGATGTTTTCAGGATTTTCGGTGACTTCGATAACTGTAAAGATGTTGAATCAAATATTTTGTTAATGCTAACAAAAATACTTTTAACTAAAGTCTAAATAATTACAAAAGATTCAAAGTGTTAGGTCATCATTTACAAATAGCTACGATTGCTACCATTAGTGTAACAAAAACTTATTGTAAAATTATTTGTGCGTTGTAATTTTCCATAAGCAATTTATCATATGTATTTCATTTCATGACTTGTATGTAATGATCTATGACATACTAGCTTACGTAATAAGTATTCGAACAGGAATCGGTTATAGGGAATAATTATATTTATGAACATATAAAAACAGAACAAATTAAACTTTTTTATAACTTAACGTTTCTAAAAAAGTCTTTCAAATCAGTTCGAAAAACTCGGTTACAAATCTTCACGCATTCACAAAATGTTATATTGTATAACACGGTAGTAATTGTATGAAATTATTTTTGCAATATTGTCACGGGTATAATTTGTAACCATAGGGTCAAGAGAATAAGCAACGTGAAATAATTATCTACAAAGCAAACTATAATTATATATACATCTGCGTGATCTTTTAGAATAAGACCACAAATTATTTTTAAATTACGCTTGTTTACCTACTAGATTCAAATATATTTTAACTACGCATTTTAGTATAAGGCTTGATAAAGATATAATTTTTAATCATAATTCATTGTCATACCATTCTTTTAAAACGATTGTTACAGAATTTTAAAATTCTGGATATTTAATCTCATAAGTCAATATTGGAACGAATGGGATTATGATATCAAATGGTAGGTAACCATTCTAAATAATGAATATGTAGAGTTAAGCATTTCAATAAAATTTGCCCACTTACTAAAATCTGCAGGGTTATGATGTCTCGGGCAGGGTAAGCCAACGCTCTGTAGGTAAGGGACCATAGCTGCAGTGTCTCCTTGATATATGCATTGGCCGTCTGCAATAATATACACCTGGAACAAAGAAAATACATATAAATCCAGATTATGGCTGTATCGTTAGGATGTCGGAAGATAGTTGTGTATCACCGATGGATTCACTACTTGGTTTATATTGAACATATCATCAAATGAATTAAATTGAAGAATGTTGATATGAAATTGATTGATGAGTTTCGAAACAGAAGATAAAATATATTCGCATGTCAAAATTAGTTCTTATGCACCAATGATATATTATACAAATATGCACCTACTATTTTATTCTGTTGTCCGAATTGACTATACCAAAGTTCAATCACTATTAAATTATCAAGATTCTGTTTTAGAATAAATAAAACAAATCTTATTACAAGTGTTTAGGATGTGATCGTTTATTGGAATACAATATATAGTTAAAAATATACAAAATTTAATTAATTAATATGTAAATTGCACGTTGCAGAAATCATAAAACTTTTTTAGTTGAAAATGTCAAATATCAAATGCATCATAATATGTAAAAACATGAAATATATATTGTGTCAACAGACTTATATAGTCATGACTTCTTATTATTTTAATTAAATTTATCACAGTTTATACGATCATAGCTGTAGAATCAACGAAATAATTATTATTTTCTAATAGTTTAAATGTCATTGAAGGAATAATATTCTTAAGTAACCTCACAAAGAACATTTAAAAAAATCGCAACAAATTATTAGTGATATTTTTACTTTAGCTTCCGTATACAAGTCATACAGACAATTCGTCTCCCATAAGATATGAATATATCGTTTAGTATTAATGATCGTAATAATCATAATAATTTTGAAATATGTGTAGCTTGCAGAAATTATAAATAACGAATGAAAATGTTTTGGAATATCATCATACAGAAAAATATGGCTGCTCCGTGCATTCTACCAATATCAGCCATGGTGGAGAAATAATAACATCGCATTGTTATCGGAATATTTGATTGAGCAGTGACTTATTGGAAGAAGAGAAACAATGTTTCAGAATATATTTTTTATTGCAATGAATGCGAGAATAGTTTGCTATTCGCCTGATGGTAACCGATGCGACCGCTTATGAACAGTAGCAAAAACAAACAAACCACGAATTACAAAAATTGCTTGGCGTTCCACTCCGCTTGCCGTCCTGAGACATAAGATGATAGGTCTCAATATATCCTGTAGTTACTCTGTCTACAATATCCTCCAAACCGCAACCCAATAGTGCATTAACACTGCTCTTTGGCATTTCAGTTCAAACCTAATCAGGCGGCTTGTCATATTTGAGAGACCTACCATCAGTACATTATGTTATAGAAACAATGAGAAAGGAAATTACAATGCAACAATGGATAATTACGATCATTATGCAAATACTGAAGTAGGTAAACCACAAAGAAACAATTTAAAATTGCACGAAGTCTCGTCTCATTTGTCACGAACTTATCTTTTTTTATCGCCGACAATATTAAATATTTTGATATTATGTAATTGGTACAAGTGATAAATTGTTATTGGAACATAAAATGTTTATGAAACTATGTTTATAAAATATACTCTCACAGATAGAGATCGGAGGCTAATTATTATTGAAAAAATAAATAAAACGTATTCCAGGGTATGTTGATAAAGTATTTAAGCATTAATTAACATCGTAGTTTTGATAATGATTCTAAATAAAGCGATAAAGACTTTTTAAAGTTAACTAGCAGGCAACCTGATTTTTTAATGCTTTTGTATATAAATTATAATTCATAAATAAATACACCCAACAGTCACATTCTTACGTCTTGACCCGACACTGAACTATGATGGAGTCTTGTGTCGTGGATTTCAGACACTAGGTACTCGTACGAAAGCCTTTGACTTCTCACAAGACACGAAAAATATACCCAGTGGATCACACAAACGGGCGAGCCTATAGCTATATAGGCTCAAATTCCTGACTCCGGGCTGATAATGTAAAATTCAATATCACTTCCTAACCCGGGGCTCGAACCCGAGACCACGAAAACTGTAAAGTAATCGAGACGTCGCATCGGAAAGTCAAAAAATAAATCAAATCCATGATAAAATCCGTATATAATAATTTTATTTAACAAAGACCGCAACTTTGAAATCATAAGGTAGTACCACTTTGCCATTGAGGCAATCGGTACATACAATATCTAACAAATCATAGCAACTGATCCTATGTAATTATTAGTACAATCAAACTGTGCTCTATGAGAAATTATTACAATAATAATTACACAGGTGTCGACACAAAATAACTTGCACGTTATTATTATGACTATATTGTAATAAATTGTATTGTTTACTGCATAATTATGTTTATGAGCATTGGTGTACATAAACCCAAGTTTATTATATCCAGTTTATTTGCCTGGCTCTATTTCTTGGACGGTAATTTTTCACTGCAGACGAGTAGGAAACTACCCACAAGTCCAATTTATGGAAAGTTCTCTCTATTTCTCTCTTTTTCCCTCTCTCTTTCTCCAGCCACGTGAAGTCCACGGCTGAACATAGGCCTTCCCCTAGAATCTCAATATCGACCTGTTGGAAAATTTTGAGACGCAACCTCCTTATAATCACATCCTTAAATGACGGTTATGCATATGGATAATAATCCTTCCCTTGGTTCTGTGGTGTTCTTAACTCTCGATACTGTTAGCGTCAATCTAATCCCAATTCCAATGCATTTGTAACAAATTTCTATAAATAATTTTTGAATCATAATTTCATCTGATCTTATTGTGAATATTACAAAATATGAAATCAATTAGTAAATGAGAAATATTACCTAAACTTGTATTACCGACATTGTTATTGTGCTTCGATATATGTACATTCTATGCATATTGCTTGGATGGAAACGGCAGAAAAGCTATTATTTTATTGATTTTCCGTCAGTATTTGCACATCTGAGAGACAAAAGCATGTCAAAATAAAAAATCCATTATCCTATTGCAGATAAACGTATTCCTCGGACATTGAGAACGTTATTATTATAATTTACTTTGAAATCAAACCATTATTTAAGGATTTATGATTAATTTAATGAAATATTTACATTTTTTAACTTCCTGACGTTTTGATTACTTTATAGTTTTCGTGGTCACGGGGCGGACTGTATAGCATATATACAGTAGCTGTATAGCATTCGCGAAAATCTAAGAAACCATTATTATTTACTTTCATCGATATGTTTACAGTGATTAAATCGTGCAAAAGTCAAAACCTACCATATAATTATTTCCACAAGAATTGTTAGTAGGCATAAGGAAATATGCAATCAAATACAAACGATTACACTTAACAATATTGTATTAATAATATGATAATGTATTCAGGAAGTTCATTTGCAATCACTTCAGCTTCGATAGGTATCGTAATGGAGATTTCATAATGTCTTAGGGCGTTTACTAGGAACGACTCTTTAAAGGCAATTTTGACAACTGCCTGTATTTATTATGTAAAGTGATTGAGTAAGATGGTATCATTTCTTCGCCCAATGTCAACATAAACGATATCTTTAAAATCAATCAATCCCTACACCTTTCACGCTCTAAATGAATAAATTCAATATCAACTTAATTATTTTATTTTATTTTTATTTATGTATATTAGGAAAACATTATATAGTGCGACTATATAGTAGATATGGGCTATGTACACAAATGTTCCACACATTACCGTCCAATAGGTAATTAAGGTCCGTGCATAATAGTTAAACATGTATGACATAGATACGTAAATATTATCCATAAATAATTCCCACACCACCCATATAGTACCTAGCAATAAGATCGAGTCTTGAATCGTGAGTATCAGTAACTACGAGAAAACTTTCTGTCTTAAAATCACCCAGACACAAATAGGTTTAGATGACAAAAATATTTGTCTTTGTACGGGGATCGAACCCACTTCTTCACATTTCACAGGCGTCTAACCAACTGCGCCATGAAGGCTGGTAAATAAATATGCGTTACTAGACGATGTTGTGGATTCGCCAATATATTTTGTATACCAGTAATACAAGTATAACGGCACAACCCGCACTAGGCTGGCATGGTGGACTATAGGGCCTAATTTTTTTTTTAATATCTTTTAACTCTTTAATCATATCCTCGATTGTAGGGTAGGCCCGTGCCCTGCAGTGGGACGTGTATGGCCTGATACAATAGAATACAAAAATAACGGTGCAAAAGATTTATTTATCTTTTTTTCTAAAGTTTACTAACCATAGGATGTCCTTCTTTTAAAAATCCGTAAACCTTTTTAACTACGCATTAATAGTAGTTTTGTTTGAACATTATAAACAAATATAGTAATTGACCCAAGAGGATTAAACACTTTTTATAAAGTAGGTACATACCACAATATATGTACTACTTTTAGTCATGATACCTGTTTACGGATGATACCGACCGATTGTTTATATTTAAGATCAGCAAATAAAGCAAATGCTTTGCACTTTCGAATATTAATGACTTACGTTAGCCTAAGAGACAATATATTTTTACAATGAAAATTAATTTATTATCATGTTCATAGATATTTCAATTTATCTTAAGGCCTTAGGCCACCCTAGAATTTTCGAAAAATTAATAATTTTTTTAAAATTCCAAATGGTCCCTTAGGACCTCAAAAATGATGTCCCTAAAGATTATGGCCGGGAAAAACCTTTAAGTACTCAGTTTTCAAATTTTAGTACAAGGCCATCTGGTCCGCAGCGAGCTCCTTTTGTGAGCGCTAGGGGGAAAGTACGTTAGGGGACTAGAGCAGGTACATGTTATTGAAAATATTTATTTCCTGACTAGTCTAGACGAGTTTATCCTTGTCGAACTTTCTATTAGTTAGCTGGGCACAGCCAAGCATTTGAGAAGGACGCTAGTCGACGAACACTTGTTTTCCTAGATATTTCTGTGAACTTCCATTTTTTTTCCATGTATAATTATTGAGTTTTTACAATAAGTGATAAAGTAGTGTAAAGTGCGAAGAGAGGAATAAAAACGGAAGCAATGAACTTGGAAATCGGCCCGAACAGCTACGAAATGTGCCTGGAGATAGACAAACAGCGCATAAAACTTGCAGAAAGATCGCTGTCCGACCGGGTAAAAGAGGCAAGAATCGCTTCAAGATCAAGCAGAAAGGAAATGCAAGAGCAGGAAGATAATCTGGAAGGCCAATTGTATGGTGCAGGCATCGCAGATTAAAGGTATTGTGAAATTATTCATGATTTTCTACTACTCAAAACTTTAAACGCGTTTATCTCAATACTGTATTTTTCAAGTTGGCCGGACTCGTAACTCAAGCAATTTTCAACCGATTAACTTGAAATTTTGAAAATATCTTGAAATATACATTGTCTATGGAAGTACGTAGGATTTTTTTTAATATTGGGTATTTCATTTGTTATTAACAATTATCTGACAATTTTTCAGGCAAGTTTGTCACTTTTCACTTTAGAAGGGCGCCATTTGGCCAAAAGTCTATATATCGCAAAAATCCTACGTACTTCTATAGCAAATACTATATTTAATCGAGTAAATTCATTTGCACATTATTATTTTAAAAATTACAGGAGCTGTTAGTCCGGCCGTGGACCCCGAAAAAAAAAAAGACGTCGTCGCAAAAACGCTGCACAGCCGCCATTTTGTAATGAATCACTTCAAAAAAAATATTATAAGCAGTCACTGATATAAATAATAAAATCACGTTTCTGTTACCTTGATTTATTTTGTAGTTTTTCTGAAAAAAAATCCCCAAAATGCCTATTTTTCTCAGCCTCTAGGGTGGCCTAACGCCTGAATAAAGAAAGAAATATATGGTGTCTACATTTAAGCCCCGTTTTTGGGATAATGATTCCTACCACCCCCAGTCTCGGGTTGTCCCTAGTTGATGCAATATAAAATACTAGCTGTGCCCACGACCGGTCCAGCCATTTCAGAGATTAGCCGGAACAAACAGACAGACAGACAAAAAAAAGTTAAAGATCATTTTCGGAGTAGGTATCGTGTATATAACGATATGTAGTAGGACTTTTTTTATTTTCACTTTACAAACAGACACTTCAATTTTATTTATATGTATAAATGAAGATATGCGGCACCCGGAAGCAAATCGTTTTTTTTTTTCTGTCCTTGGCTATTTATTAAGATCGATGATTTGCAATCATTTAAAATTTCATAATATTTGCGCATTAACAAAGGCTTACGTATCCTGTACAAAAGCAATTATTTTAATTCATCAAGCTTTGCAAAAAGTTGTAAAGGCAACAAAAATGTCTTAATATTTTTCAAGATGTACGTATGTATGTTTTTGTATGATGATGAACAAGCATAGAACCACTGAATGCCGATAGTGATATAAATAAAATGAACGTGCAATTTTTTTATCGACATAAAAACGGTAACAATATCATTGATTACATAATATTGCTATGTGTCACTCGTATAAACAAAATCACTTCAACTAGTTTTTGTCTTTTAAATTTAGATAATTATTTATTTATTTCCCTAGAGAGAATTTAAGAGACTTTAAGTCTTTCGAGGCAGTGTTTGCAAAATCGACCGTAATACTCGTACGGGACGGTACCCACTGAAAATACGATATTATTTAGAAACTAAAGAATTTAATAGAGACCAATTCATCATAGCCAATAGCAGCTTAATATATAAAAAGAAAAACAAAAAAACAAGCCTACTCTTGAAACCATCACAATTACGAAACAACACCGTCTCCAACCAGTTCCGGCGGCAATCTGCTAATTATTGGTACAGTTGATCGATTCGTATATCCAATTATACATACTATTGTCAATCTAAATAAATAAATATATCCAACATTTCAGCTGGCCACATGTATCGCAGAACAGATAAGCGCTGGAGAAAGCGTGTTCATCTTGGTAAACGTAGCGCGGGACGCCCTCTGGCCATATGTCGGGACGGCTTGAACAAGAGTGCCAGTATGGACTGGATGCATAAAGCAGCAGACTAGGCTCTGTGGTGTGCCTTGAGGCTATGTCCAGCGTTGGTCTGCAAAGGGCTGATGATCATGAACCAACAGTTACATATCGACGCAGGAAAGCGATTTTGTCATATCTTGAAACAAGCAATTTCACACCAGGATCAAAAAAAATATTTATAAAAAATGAATAACCTCTAAACTAGAAATCTTAGGAATACCATTTCTTTAATAATAACATTTGAAAATAAAACCTTACATTTTCCCAAGGAAATTCAATGCGGTATTTTTTTATGAATTAAGTAATATACAAATCGCACATACGCATTTTTTGAGATACGACAAAATCGCTTTCCTGCGTCGATATAGTCCTAACCCTGTTCTAAGATATAAATCTTGTGTTACGGGTATGAGATCATGAAACTTGAATTCTATTAGCTCAAAAAAGATCACCACATCTCATTAATAGGCGTTGCTAATACTAAACATCAATAAGTAGTAAATGACTTTTCAATCCTGTTTCAATGGGGGCGAGTGTCTAGAACAGTGATTCTCAACCACTGTGCCGCGGCACTTTTGTGTGCCGCCAAATTTCAAAAGTGTGCCGGCAAATTTTGCAAATTTATAATAATGTTAATATTATTAAATTATATCATTTAAAAAGGAAAATATTTTAACATTCATATATATTTAAATCCACAAAAAAGTTAATTATTTTATTATTTGCTTTGCAACGCGTTTTTTCTTAGTGCCAAATTATGATGAAGCGGCGTGCATAGCAATAGGAATATGTCTCAAGGCGCTCTTTGTGTGCCGCCAAATTTTGAAATCATTAAATATGTGCCGCAACAAAAAAAGGTTGAGAATCACTGGTCTAGAACAATGCATATCTGAAGGTATTTTAGAAAATAATGTTTCATATACTTACATATAATTCTGTTTAATTATTACTCAAATGAATGAGGGATCCTAAGATAGATCCAGAAAAAATCAAGCACAAAGTTACATAATATTGTCACGATTGGCTCATTTTTGGCCCACCATCGGTCATTCACTATTAAAACGAAATATTTAGATATGTATATTAGTTGAGAGTAAATTCAAATTTAACATTTATTTATTTTTGTTTGTCATTAGTATTTTATTTACGTTATTATTTTTATTTGTCATTGTGTTGATCTCTTTGATTTATAACGCTTGTTACTTGTTATTGTTATGATTGTTTAATTTTTATATTTTATTAAATGTCTAATCTACGTGCTGTGCAACATGAAGCTGGTTTTTGTATGTTTGGTGCCCCCGATCCAGGCATGCCTAGTGGGGGACCAAGGTTAAAATGTTTAGATGTTAAATTGTAAACCTACCTATTAGTCTAAGATCCCGCCATACATCGACCTTCACCGAGATGTTTATTTGATGAAACCTCTTTTATATGCAATTTAATATGTCAATAAATATATTGTATATGGGTTGCCTTGCAAATTTCAGTCCAGAATACGATTAATTAATTATTAAAAAAAAAAATTTTTTTTTACTCATTTCACCTGTTTGATTATTAAACAAATTCTATACCAATCGAAAGTATGAAACCCATAGAATATGTAAACGTTAGGTTGCCTATTTTTTCCGGTCACAACCCTCAGGTTGCCAGGTATAAACAGGTAAATCGCTACTAGCATTTTGCGCCGGTCTGATTATTGAATGGAAATTAAATGAAAATAAAGATCATTTTATTATGAACACGGTGGTATAGGGTTGCCTGCGAAAAATCAGTCCCGAATTGCGGTTGTCGAATTTAGAAAAGTGAAATATTGCTCCGAGTGACACAGCATAGCAGCTGTTCGAAGTCCGCTCATAAAGAAAGAGGGTGCGCATGCTATTTATTCTTGAGAATGAAAAGGACAGCGATAGACTCGTATATGCTGTGTTCTGTGTTACCTGGCAACCTGAGGGTTGTGACCGGAAAAAAATAGGCAACCTAACGTTTACATATTCTATGGGTTTCATACTTTCGATTGGTATAGAATTTGTTTAATAATCAAACAGGTGAAATGTGTAAAAAATATTTTTTTTTTAATAATTAATTAATCGTATTCTGGACTGAAATTTGCAAGGCAACCCATATACAATATATTTATTGACATATTAAATTGCATATAAAATAGGTTTCATCAAATAAACATCTCGGTGAAGGTCGATGTATGGCGGGATCCTATACTGTATGTACTTTTGCGTCCGGTATCAAATTACATTTGCTTAGAAACGAAGTCATGCAAAAAAAAACGCAAGAACGTTATTGTGTACTCTTAAAAGAGCAAGATGTTAAAAGATTATAATTGAAATTCGAATTACTTTAAATTATAGTATAGAAGCGATAGTTTGGGGATAAATGATAAAATTTGCATAATTATTGTGCCGCATTACTAGATATTTAACTTTTGAGCTATAATTATGCCCTATAACATGATCTAATCTATTTATTAAACTAAAATCATTTAGATTATCAAACAGGTTCCAAACATGATTATGGCAAAAACATGTTATAATATCCACTAAAATTAATAATTGTGTTTTTTTTATCTTATTTTTTTGTAATCAAACTTGTCTCATGTTCGTATCAATTTTATATGGCGATTATAGTTTCTCACGGTCATTGAATACAGGTAATATCTAGTATCTAGTAGTAATTTGATCACTGAATTATACCAGACAAATAATCTACTTCAAAAAGGAAGAAGTTTCAAATCGTCGGAATCTTTTTTAAAAAAAAAGCTATGAGTCACATGTCAATGCATTTTCGGAAAATAAGCCACATTACGGCAGACTAGATATAGTCATTGCGGTGGTTCCTACTCAGACGGCCTCTCACATATGAGAAATCTACCACCAGTACTACATAGGGTAACGTACCAATTGTTGGACACTTTAGAGTAAGAACTTGAAAAAAAATATGCAAAAAATACAATATTTCAATTTAATTTTTTAATTACTGTTTATTTGGTATTGTAATGAATGTCCTTAACAATATATACTTTGTTATCATAGAAATTCTCCTATTAGTGTAAATAATAACATCCTCAAATTATATTAGCAATAAACATAGTCATTGGACACAAAATTGAGTTATGGGACAGCAATTAACTAGTGATTGGACAAGGCTTAATCTTAAGATTACCTTGTACCTAGGTAGGCAATGAATGATTTAATACAAATAAACTTTAGTAAAACAATATCAGATATCATTAAAACTTTTATTTGAGTACGAAACATACAGAAAATATTCTTTTACCATCAATAAACTAGGTTTTGTTCAACAGAAATCTTATAAAATAATTAAAGCATATACTAAAAGCATAAACTAATACTAAATCAATATTTCTTACTTTAATCAGTCTGAATATCACATTCAGTTCCATAGAAATTATAACAAATCAAATGGGAAATTCAAGTCGGAAAAATCTATCAATTCCGAATCAGCTCATGTTTAAAATATTTAAAATATCTTTAAAAAATAATCATAAAATCTATCTTATTACGAAACACAGGTGACAAAGAACACCCAAAAGAACTTTCAGTTATTTTTATCTTTTCTGTATAAATCATATAGTAAATCAGCTTCCAAATCAACGTCCTGTTCAAGGTTTTTATCATCCAATATTTCTTCGCCCAAAGTATCATCACCATTGTCTTCTACATAAAACTTATGACAAATAAAAAGATCAATAGCTATATCGTCAGGTACATGTTCTTGGTTTCGTTTAAGCACACATTTAACATGAAATAATAGGGAACACATATCACAAGTCAGACGATTGTTTGACTTTGTTGCCTTTGCACAAATTGAACATGCATTAGTAGCAGAAATATTTTTCTCAGTCATATTTCTCTTACTAATTTTATCATTAACCTTTTTCAATTTAATTTCTTCTTTGAGTCCCTTCTTTTCTTCCTTTTTCTGCAGTTCCGTATCTTTTTTAATCTTTTGCTCTAGAATATCTATAAAATCTATAAAATCATCCAATTTTCTAGAGTCTCTTCTTCTTTAGTTGTCAAAACAGGCGGGGGTCCAAATGAAGTTCTGTGTCCAGGATTTTTCATTTTGAAATGCAGTTGATTTGGGTATCCCATATTTTCTAGCTACTTCGCGCACCTTTCCCTTACCAGCCGCTACCTCCTTTATGGCTAAATTGATAAGGTCTGGATCGTGAATGACTTTCTTCTTCATTGGAGCCATTTTTGAACTAAATCTGCAACAAATCTGCAACAAACCAGTCATTTGTCCAATGACTGGTTTGTTGCAAATTACAGTAATTGGACAGCTGTCCAAAAACTAGTACCCAAAGTCATAGTACTACGAGAATGAAATATTAACTTTCTGGTCTCTAATCCTATGGAATTAAGGTATATTATACATGACAAAACTAATTTCTCCGTAACACAGTTATTGGACAGCTGTCCAATTACTGATTTCCGATATTTTTAGGTTTCAATTGTTGGACATCTCAAAATAACCAAAAATACTGATTGAAATTACTGGAAATTCCTTGAAAACTATGAATGTGGTATAATTGATCTATTTCAAAACAAAAATTATGATTTCGAAAGCTATGATCGACAATATTTTGAATCAAAAAGTCTACTTACCTTATTTTTTCTATTAAATTCTACAAGTAATACCGGCATCCAGCGACGACCGATACGAAATATTTTTTTTCATGTTTACACTACCATCTATGAAAAAACTACTGCTCTTTTTAGTAACGCAAATGCTTTATACACACAACAATGCTAAGTCGCAAGCAATCAACTAAGGCAAAATCTTATTATTTGAAGGCAAGTGCGCGCTGTCCATTGACTAGTATTGTCCAACGACTAGTACGTTACCCTATTTAGATTGCATTGCATCCATATCTACTGTAGTCACTTTCCCAACAATAGGGAATATGCACCAGACTTCAAAATAAGTCAAAATATTTTTTTTGTAATCTTTATGAATATAGAAATATACCTTAAAGATATTTTTTAAATTTATCAACTCTAAATAGGTAAAATAAATACTTAAAAAATGACATTTCAAATTTGCCGCGCATTTTTTCCGAAACGCGATCTATTGCTTGAAAAGGAAAGTGACGACAAAGGGCACGTTCTTATGAAGTTTTAGATTGTTGAGTGTATAGTTTTACGTTTGTTTATGAGTTATTTTGTGCTTTCTTTATACTATTAAATAAAATGGATTATTTTGTCACGAAATTCAGTTCTGTAGCAATTCATGAAAGAAACTTAATCCAAATACTACATTGTTCATAACGTGCCCTATGACGTCACAGCGAGTTCGCGCCAACATGGCGTTCAAATGCTTCAAAACCGATAGCAGTTTTGATTATTTTTTTGTACTTTTTTGATTGATATTTTCAAAGACTTATATTTTTTTCCGATAATGTAATAACATACAGAATTGATTAAAAATATAAAAAAATGACATGCATATTCCCTATTATGAAATCTTATCTCTTATGACAGCCCAAGATAGAAATGCCTAGATAAATAAGGGGAAAAATTAAGGAGACTTTGCTTTTAATTCTTTGCTTTGAGTGAATACGGGTTGAACATCATGATGAAGATATAATCGTACAAACCTGGTCAAACAACTCCAATAGCGACGCAGCGGGTTGGTGTATAGTGCAGACCACAGTTCTCCCCTGCCGTGCCAGCTGGTGTAACAACTTGACACACTGTGTGGTGGCCACTGTGTCTAACCCACTGGTGGGCTCGTCCAAAAAGAAGACAGGCGGGTTGTTCACCAATTCTAATGCTATTGATAACCTGTAAAAGCAATTTGCTGTTTAAAATTAATTTTACACAACACAAATTACAACAGCTTCTTATTTGCTTTTTTAACTGATCTTTTATAAAGATTGTGTCAATTTTAACCTCAGAATGATTGTCCAAATTGCGGACTATAATTGCAGTGTGAGAATTGTTTAATGTATTTTTATGAATCCCACACTTAGGTACTACTGTATTAGATTGTGTATTGTATTATGTATTAAGTTTACATAGCCAATTAAAGATATACGAGTAGCTAAAACTTTATCTATTAGGAAACATATTACCTTGATTATTGAGTACTTTAAGAATTACACTTATTCAGGCGAATTTAATAAATTTACAATAATTTTAATTAGAAGAAATGATATGTATAATAATTTCCACTAAATACTTTCACATGACAACTCAATTTGAATTTATATTATTTTATATCTCCTAGAGAAATATAACAATTCGAAATGACATTTTCGCAAATTACAATAACAAAACAAATGTATCCCCCATCATGTATCACCAAAACATATCTATACCTTTTCTTCTGTCCACCAGACAAAAGGTCAGTCCTAGTGTTCTGATGCTCCAAAAGGCCCAACTCCTGGAGTATTTCCTCTGAAGGAGTCTTGTTTCCCTTGGGCAGCTTCAGCTTGGAGGCCACGTCCATCGCCTCCCGCACCGTCAGGAACGGCTGTAGAAGATCTTCTTGGGTTATGTAGCACGAAGACCGCTGGAACGTATGCTCGTTTCGCGGCTGACCGTTGACCAGAAGCTCTCCGGTTACTCCGGCTGATCTATGATAAATATGGGAGTTTGTTGAGATATCAGGTGACAAGGAGAAATTGGCTCTAAAATATTTACAACTGCAAGAAATTAGAAATCGCATATTTTAAACAGGTTAGAGTAGTTTAAGCATCTTAGTCACAATCAATGACAAGAAAAATGGCCTAAAATCCTTACAACTGCAAAAATTAGGAACCGCGTATTTTAAACAAGTTAGAGAAGTTCTGAGTCATAATCAAATCATATCAAATATTGTCATTGTGGGATGAGTCAATCCAATCATATCAAATATTTTCATTGTGGAATGTAGGTTACAAAAAGATGTTACAATATGTTAACACATAATTAGAATAATAAAATATAATGAGTTCTGACTGTATAAAAAAATGAGTAAACTATATACTCGTATGAACATTAATACAAATAGAAGTTTTCCATATTAATAAGGAAATTGAAAATTTCTTTTATATTCACAGAAAAGTATTGCTAGATATTATATAACTCAAAAGATTTAAAGTGAATCCACCTTCCACCAGTCATTAAAATAGTACGCAATGCTCAAAAATATATTTAATTTATTAATATACGAACCTGTATCCAGATATGACATTAAGAAGCGAGCTCTTCCCGGCTCCAGAAGGCCCCATAATCGCAACCAACTTGCCGCACGCAAATTTTCCATCCACGCCTTTGATGACCATTTTACGCGGAACTGAAACAACAATAGATATTAATAAACCGCATTATGATATACATATTTTATTCATGACATTATACATTCAAAATATCACATACAATATAAATTATAATATTAAACGACATATTGATTCAGATAAGCATTTGCAAAATTGTTACTAGTTTATACATATTTATTCCGGGTCTAAATTATTTCCCTTTCGCTCTCTTTAGCCACAAGATATCCACCACTAAATTAATCCAAGTATTCAGTAGCACGCCCATGTTCAACACCTAATTGCAAATATGAACAGTCCGCGGCCAGCGCTACATACTATATACTTTGGGAGTGTAGTCTTTGGCAGAATGAGCGTAAAAACCAATGCTGGATAGTATGCAAATATCATCTGGAGTTATGTACTACATGGACCTTGTAGAGACTGAAGAACTTCCGTGCTTTTCAACGTGTTTATCATATCTATTACTGGAATCCCGTATAACAGCTCACATAACAGGTCCCATTATAATGTAATGATTTGATCCGTGGTGCCTTACACCCCTTTCACACGGCAACCTTCCGTTTTTTGCAGTATCCAGCTAACAGCATAATCGTGTGACTGCTAGTATTGCAACACATGCACTACTAAACAGTATCCTGCAAATAACTGTACATGCAAAAAACGGAAAGTTGCCGTGTGAAAGGGCTCTTACAGTTGGCTTCTCCGGCTGTAAAAGTCTTTTTGCGAGGTAATATACCTATTTTAATCTATGTAAAACAAATAAATATAATTCATATGAACCTAAATACATAATAAGTATTTTACAAAAGCGCCCTAAAATTAAAATGTTGCTTATAATGGATTTTACGACCGGAAACCTACCTACATGAACTCTTTTATCAAGAAATGCGTCATTATATTTAATTCTCTTTAGGACCACAATAGAGATAAAAAACAAATATAACTGAAACAATTATATCGCTGGTAACATCGCTAAAATGTTCTCTTTCAAACAGTCGTAAAGTGTGATAATAAACATAAAAGCTATAATCCCAGACACAAAATTAATTAAATACCTAAGTATTAAAAACCGAGAGGTACACAGACAGCATTTTCAATATATCCATTAATTGAGTTGCATAAAATGTTGTTAATTTGTGTTATAAAAATAAACAGTAATGAAAATGAGATTAACTAAAATAAATGGATTGTTAAATTTCTTAAAATTTATGATTTTTATTCACGGATGATATGTTTTTTGAATACTATTAACAATAATAATCCGGATTCCGGACCCCACACTACGACACAAAGCAGGTATCTTAAATGAAGAAGAATATGACAAGAATAAATAATAAAATAAGCATATAAATTACGCAGAAAACAGCATAGCAACATCCATTGTTTGTGAGCATAAAAAAATCTTACTAACAGTATGACAGTGAAGGAAAACATCGTGAGGAAACCTGCAAACAATAGCGAATTGTAAGAATGTCTATGGTATATAAAGTCTGCTCACCCGGACTAGGCCAGCGTGGTGGACTATATGGTCTAACCACCCTCAGTCGTGTTCTCGATTGTAGAGGAGGCCCGTGCATACGCACAATATTGTAAAGTTGAAAGTAACTGAAGATGGGATGTTGGAGAATTATATTTAAACGACTGAGTGTTCCAATGGCATTTGTGACACACTTGGTATTAAAATAATGCCCCGGTTTATTTCAAAAGTAAGAATGTTAGCTGGGTGTTTGTGGGCCGAAAAGTCTCTTGTAGTTACTGATACCCACGAAATAAGACTAGATCTTATTGTGGCATCAGGACTATGTATGTGACTGTTGGGTGTATTTATTTATTATTTATAAAAAATAACTTTAAACTTACTTTTACTTTAAAAAAGAAAAACTAACTTTGCGCAAACTCACTTCAAAAGTTGTGGAAGCTATTTCGCAGACATATCACTTATCATTAGTTACGTCGCATGCTCGTCTATCGTACCTATGTGATAATATCAATATATGTAATGTAAATAATCAATGATAATGTGATAACGGTACACGAAAAAGTCGTGTATATTTACAAAATTGGTACAAAAATGAAAAACGTGTGCAACTTCGCGACCCCTCGAATGACTCATAGTTCACGGCTCTAGTTCAGGCTATGTTCATAGACATAAGAGACAGCGACTATGAATATTACGGCAATTAATATTTAATTACCATCAAATCCTGTAAGTGCTTATTGTAGTTTTGCTACCGGCTTATAAGAAAAAGCGTTTTTTTTCTAATCTTAGATTTATATTAATTTGTCTTACGCTACTTTGTATGCCTCTTTCACATATATTTTACGAATCCTTAGATTTTTTTAATTTATGGTCTAGATTGTTGCTTTTGTAAGATAGGCATCGACTGCCTCAAATATAGCCGTCATATACTTTTCTTTGAAGAGTCAGAAGCTAAGTTTCACACGGCAACCTTCCGTTTTTTGCAGTATCCAGCTAACAGCATAATCATGTGACTGCTAGTATTGCAACACATGCACTACTAAACAGTATCCTGCAAAAAACTGTACATGCAAAAAACGGAAAGTTGCCGTGTGAAAGGGCTCTTACAGTTGGCTTCTCCGGCTGTAAAAGTCTTTTTGCGAGGTAATAAATGTTTAAATCTTAGTAAAACAAATAATAATAATTCATATGAACCTAAATACATAATAAGTATTTTACAAAAGCGCCCTAAAATTAAAATGTTGCTTATAATGGATTTTACGACCGGAAACCTACCTACATGAACTCTTTTTCATGAAATGCGTCATTATATTTAATTCTCGTTAGCAGTGGCGTAACAATAAGGTGGCAAAGTGCGCAAAATGCCACGGGCCTCCGACCTAGGGGGCCCCCGGCCCGGCAAGGCCGTGGCCTGACTACCCCGGGCCCAACGGGGCCCTGGCTCGACAGAGCCTCGGGTTTAAGTACGACAGGGCGTAAGCAGAGAAAATCTAAGATTTATTACGAAATAATGGCCCATAACACCACAGAAACTTTAGGTTGAGTATAGTAGAGAACACGAAAATTGGGCTCTAAATTATTGGTCAAGACTATTTTTGTCAGATGAGTATATTCTGTTTGTACAAGCACGACAAAAGAGAAATTCTGAATAACTATGTTGGTCTATTTTAGTGGACATGGGCGAGAATGCCGTTTTTATCCAAGATAATGCCCGCCTGCATGCCATGTCAATATCTACCTCAGACAACTGATGCAAATGGGTAGACACAACTTCAATAAGGAAGCCGATAGTAGGATTCAGTTGCAGAATTCTGGTTGGGCAGCGTTTAGGAAGTTTTACCACATATTTTCGTCTGATATACCACAGAGCCCGAAGACTAAAGTGATCAACCAGTGCGTCCTCCCTGCAATGATTTACGGAGCCGAGACGTGGACACTGACTGTGGGGCTTATCCTCAAGTTTAAAGTCACTCAACGTGCTACGGAAAGAGTTAAACTATGAGTCTCTGCAGGACGCAATTCGAAAAGTGACCCGTCAGAGAACCACGGTGAAATATATCGCAAAACGGATAAACACTAGAATAAGCGTGTGCTGGAGTAGACACCGCGTCTTGGCAAACGTAGCATGGGACGCTTTTTGGCCAGATGACAGACGACTTGCACAAGAGGGCCGGCACTGACTGGATGCATAAAGCAAAAGACCAAGTTTCGTGGCGTATCGTGGTTAAGGCTTATGTCCAGCATTTGCCTGCAACCGGCTGATTATCATCAGCCCAGTTCATCCTATGCGTGCTTGCGTCGTCATCACGACGAGCACGCATGGGATGAACTGGGAAAATGTCTAATAATATGAAACAATTTCTAATAGAGGAATGGCAGAATATTCCTCAAGAACCTACTAGAAAGTATATTAAATCGGATCGCACAGCAGTATTGCGAGCTCTAAAAGGGAACACAAAGTACTAAAATGCGTGAAACCGATACATCTTTAACCAATCTAAATTTAAGAAAATACCGGATAAATAGCGCATTTTATTTTATATTTGTTAAAAATATAAAGCTTGGTAGAATCACTGGGTAAAATTCATTTTTAATGTTTCATTTAAGCACATTAAAATATTCTTGAATGCAGTCTTTATTGTACAAAGCTAGGTTAGGTACTTTTAAAGATATTTAAGATTTTCTGACCAAACCTTATCCTTTATGGTCCAGTGTATCTTACTCACTTTCCAAGGATATTCCTAGTTTTCGATCCACTTTTAAACGCGTATTACAAAAGTCAATATCTATAAGAGAACATGCCGATTTTTCATCATCACTCCGTTGCAGTCCACTGATCGAAATAGACCTTTCCCAAGGTACACCACTGAGCCCGGTCTACTGCTTTGTGCATCCAATCGCTGCTGCCCCACTTGTGAAAGTTGTCTCGCCATCTGGCCAGGAACGTCCCGCGTTAAGTTTTCCAAGGTGCAGTGTCCACTCCAGGACAAGCTTTCTGCAGCGGTTATCTGTTCTGCGGACTGCGACATATGTGGCCCCCATTGTAACATTAACCTACAACTATCAGAGCGAAGAGCTAAGAAAATAGAAAATAAAAAGAGAATTTTCTAGCGTTACAGAAAATTTCTTGAAAGCTGTGAAGCTTTAATGAAACCGCCAAATGAATGGGTTTCTTTATGAACCTAGACAAGAAGGTCATGTGTAATGAACTCGTCGCTCCAGGTCCAGTTATCATTGATGACGTCTCTCGAAGTTGTCAAGCAATATGTCTACCTCGAGAAATTAATGTGTCGATACAACTTCGAAAAGGAAGTTGTACCACAAATTTTCGTCGGATATACCACGGAGCCTGAAATCAATTGTTTTCAACTAGCACGGCCTCCCTGTAACGATGTACGGAGCTGAGACGTAGACACTGACTGTGGAGCTAATCCATAAGCTTAAAATCGTTTAAGAGCGTTTATACCCTGCACGCGCTTTTTGGCTTAAAAACAGGACTTTTCAAATGAGTTAATAGCCACCAATAAACAATTTAAAGGAAAAATAATTATTACTAATTTTAGAAAAGGTTGTCATCTAGGGATTTTGGTGGAAAACATTACAGATTGATGGATAATTTGTGAGTACTATACGGATTACTGAACACAAGTTTCGTTATTTAGGCTTTAAATGGCAATTTAGAAGCTTAAGATATCCTTAACCACTAAATATAAGATGATAATAAAAATATTATCAGACTAATAAGAGCCTTATGGAGGGATTTTGCTGAGAAAAATAATCTTTTTGTGTTAAGTTCCTGAAAAATAAAAATTTTAACAATGCGAAATTATTCAAAAACTCTCGTCAAGAACATTTTTTTTTTTTCACTAACTTATCGTACATAATTTTTTATAACAATTGCATATTATAATAGAAGAACATCTTATCAATAAATTACCATTTTTATATTTCAACAAAATTAGTTTTCATGTTTTCTACAAATATTTTAAAAACCACTATAAAACACGCTGTCCGACGTGGATCAAATCAGACCGCCGCAAGGCCTTCTAGAGGGAGGACGTATCGCTCGTCGCTCCGGCCTGGCTGCAGTCGATTATGCCGCGCGTAGTAAATATAGCCACGCGCGGAATGCGATTACCACATCTTAGTACTTTGGTAGTAAAATATTTAATTATTTTTATTACTTACAATGATTTTGTAGTGAGTATAAATTACGTTTCAGGTAATATAATGGGACGTAATTCCGAGGCTAAATTATGTTATGTATTGTAATATAAAATTAAATATATTTCGTAATTGTAAGGGGTTGTAAGGCCCCTAACAATATTTTTGTGTTCGAACACGAAATGATTAATAAAACGTCCGTAGTGTCTACTGATTGAACACTGATTTGAATGCAACTTAACAATGTAATAATAACGAAAATATGATTAGTATCCAAAATTTGTATTATTCTTTGCTTGCATGCAAAGAATAATACGCATGAAAACATAATGTATCGTACAATTTATGCATAATGCTACTGGCCAAGTCGATCTATTTTTTTAAAACGTAAAGTATTTTTAATATTGATATGATAATAACTTACGTAATAACTTTATACAGAACGTCCCTTAATCAAGGACTAAATAAATTAATCGACTTGGTATTACATGGATCTCACAACTTTTTGCGGTAGAAAAACTGAGCTGCGAGACTTGGAATTTTTTTACAGGATGTTTTTGATGGGATCTCACGTCTTTTTGTAGAGTCCTACTTTATACATTTTCGGTACTTTTTATTTCTAGAATATATATAATGATTTTTCTTAAAGCCTCTATCTTATGGTTTTTTCTTATTTTTGTAGGTATCAATTTATCACAAATATAGCGGATTTGATTATTAGTGTTCTTTCTTTCATGGTGATTGTTTTCGAGCTATTTAGTCTATTTATTTGCAAGGTTATCTTTGTCATGTTTTTCTAGAGGAATGTTGTACAGTTTAATGGGCTGAATACACCCTTTCCCTCTTTATACCCCCCTCCTGTTATGCCTCATATATAATATACATATATAGATACCAATCTACAACTATTATTCCTATATATACGGGTACAACGTATCATTAACTGCAAATTATCTTTGTAATCCTATACATTTATATGAGATTACAAAGTTATTAACGCAGTTGGTGTATCTAGAAAACTAGACAGAAATTATGAAATGTTTGAATTTTTCCTTACTTTAGACACTAAACACTAATTATATTCTAAATTTGAAGGTTCTATGTCTGCTAGAAGTGCCTTAGACTTTTGATGATCGGTCAGTCAGTCAGTGAGTGACAAAATTGCGAAAGTTTGACAAGTTATAATTCTTAAACTACTGGTTCAAATTGAATGAAATTTTAAATATACCGTGTTTACACAATGCCTAATTAGTAACTGAAAATTCAGGCTTCTTGCATTAACCACAAAGAAGTTATGGGGGGTTGAAAATGGTCTGAATTGCTTCGAGAAAAGATAGTACGGCTGTGCCGCTTTTTAGCTCGACTTGGAGGGGGCACTGCCGTGCCCCCAGATAAAATATTTTTATGATATTATATTACAGTTACATTTCAATTGAATATTTGAAGCGCACGGATCAAAGTTGTTTGAGCCGATTGTATAGCGAGCCGACGCACACAGCTTTGGTCGCGTATGTGTTCGTGAAATTAACGAAGAAATACCTATAGTTGACTTTGCGCGCAAGGTGTATACGCTCTTAAAGTGCTGTGGAAAGAGCTATGCACGGTCTGTCTTTGTGATGGCCACAATTCGGAAAGAGGTGATAGGGTAAGCAGGGGGAATGGCGCTCACTGGGTAATGGCGCTCACCCCTGTAACTCAGTCAGACCTGAACATAGCAACACGCCGCGTTACGTGGAGCGTGAGGGGAGGGGGCCTCTAACAGACAGCGACGCCAACGGTCCATCAGCTCGCGTCCTGTGACCGTGAAGTGCGTTTCTTCGTTTGCGGCCGCGTCGATGTAATTTTAGGTTAGGTGTTTTTTGTCGGTAAGTCCAAAACTTTAATGCTTATTCATTATTAATTTTACATTTCTGACACTAAATATATTCTATTTTTAAATAATACAATCAATTTTCAACAATTATGTGTAAGTTTTTTTTTAATTTCAATTAATCACAAAATGGCCGTTTGGGGTTATACCGCTCATCTGAGCGCCATTACCCCTTAGTATTTTTTTTTTTAAACTTTTGTAGTTATGCCAAGAAAACGTCAAAGGACCACTGCCAAAGCGGCTTGGACCGAAGAAGACCTTCAATCTGCTAAAATTGCGATTGAAGGAGGTTTGTCGAAAAGAAAAGCAGCACAACAATATAACATACCATTTACTACTTTAAGAGACCGTTTAAAAAAATATTTGTTAAATTGAAAAAGGCTAATATTACGTATAGTTGATGCTGATTTGTGATTATAGATTTTATATTCATTCCATACTGTTGATCTCGTTAATATTTCTTTAATTAAAATGTATCTTACTTGTTATATTCCAAATAAAATGTTTGAGCGTTATTACCCCGTACCCTGAGCGGCATTACCCAGTCAGGGGCAATGCCGCTCAAACATGTTTTTTTATCATTTTTTCCTATTACTCGTAGATTAAATATATTATATGCTTTTTTTGTTAGTTTGTTGATTACTCTGCCTCAAATATAGCCGTCATATACTTTTCTTTGAAGAGTCAGAAGCTAAGTAATTCTGAGTATTTAAAAAATTGTATAGAAGATTGTGGCAAAAACAAATTGTATTGTAGTAATATAATATTTTCTCACATAATCATTACATTTTCATCAAAGTCACCATCAGTTCGGTCCAAGATAGTCCATTGATAATTATTATACAACTTTAAAATATTTATGATTTTAAAGAATGCAGGTCCAAGTACCATCAACGTAAATTCATACGATTTCGCTTTATGACGCAATACTTATAAATAATTAATTTCACATGACATAAATTAACACACAATGGAACAATTATTAACACTTGGCGATAATAGCATGATGTTTCATGAAACGGATGAAACAAACTTAGTGCGAATCTTATAAATTGTGCATCTGGCATGGCGATAGGATCACTCCAATCACATGTTAGAACGGAAATAAACTCGGCAAATTATATATCATACACAATCACAATTTACCTAACCACAATTTTTGTAATACATGTATCAGCATGTGAATTATAAATTTTATATATTTGGTTAGTTTCTCTGTTCTCGGCGTATTAACCAATACAGTTGTTGTTTTACTATTAGTATCCGAAAAATATATACCTGAATCAAATATTATAGTTTGTTTGTTTTAGAATTTGAGTGTAATATAATTCGATTTTTAGTTATAATATCTTCGATTGACCTCTCGATGATCAACTCTCAACTGTTTAAAATTATTGGTAATCAATAGTAAATAGTAAATCGCTTATCACTAAGCCCGTAGCCTTAAGATTACGTTCCATTCAACGCACTGTCCATAGTACATTTTTTATGTTCGCCACAGCTGCGCGATTGATTAGTACTGTGCATCATATTTACCCATAACAAATACGCAAATAATACCAGATGTTCATGAATCATCTGCATTTTATTTGCTCAACACGTGCGTGTAACAAAAAAATAATTTTACCACGCATGCGCTCTTTGTTGCAAACTGCAAAAATTTAAAACATTATATAATTTACTGAAATTACGTCAAAACTCAAAAATAATAAAAAAATAAGAAATCTAAATTCGAATTTTAGTTAGTTTCATCGTGACAAAACAAAGTTTATCAAATACTATCAGTAAATAATCGCTGATAATGTATTATCTCTTCTATAATAATCTATTATATAAAAATAAGTCGGTTTTTCCTTCCTGATGCTATAACTCCAGAACGCACAAACCGATTTGGCTGATTTTGGTCTTGAAATATTCGTGGAAGTTCTGGGAAGGTGTAAGGAGTGAGAAAAATTGGATAATTTCTAAGGAAGATAATATTAATCATATATTAACTAAGCCACGGCGGAGCGTGGCCGGGTCAGCTATTAGAATATGAAGAAGTGCGCGGTGACCCGATGGAGAAGTGCGTGTTGTTGGTAACGGACCAAACTTGGCTGCCAACATGTTCACGGTGGTAACGGGTTTAAATCCCAGGACAAACCTCTGAATTTTCAGAATCATTTGTGTATTGATAGTCAATCACCACGCAATACGACTCTGGAAATCTGCATACAATAGCGATTAGTAAATTAAAAAAAATGGTATGTAAAGTCCGCCCACTAGACCAGCGTGTTGAACTATATGGCCTTACCCGTCTTAATCGTAATCTCGATTGTTCAGGAGGTCCATACTCTACAGCGGGACATAGGCATAAATATAATTAACATCGAGGTCCTCCACTGTGTTTGACAAGATTGTATATTCTACTTGCTACTAATGTTATAAACACAAAAGTTTATGAGTTTGTTACCTCTTCACGCTCAAACCGCTGGACCAATTTTGAAGGAGATGAAACTAGTTGACACTCTGAATTAAGACATAGGATACTATTTAACCCATCAAAATGTAGTGTTCCTGTGGGATGAGTCAGGACTTCAAATACATATTTACTCTTTCAAATTTTAATTGGTGCTACGGGACAGACGGAAAGAGACGGGACAGAAAGGGATATAACGGGACGAAACGGGACGGGAAAAGCAATATAGTCAACGGCAGTCACATTTAGTTTGAATCTAAAAAAGTACGCCAAATATGTTGTTCATAATATGGACTCGACCTAAAAAGTATCTGCACCCGGGTGAAGTCGGGTCAGAATGCTAGTAAAGAACAAAAATATATACATTGTAGGCTGTTTTTGCCGTGTAGTTATTTTGAAATAAAACGAATACACTCGTAAAACTAGCGATACAATCTTTATGCATCGACGCATATGCCATACATTGCTGTACATCATAAAATGGTTAATGTTGATTCCTGCACTTGATAACGCGATGCGAAACGAGGCCGCATCGTATATAAACGATTACTACGTTTATCAGTTGTTTCTTTTGCAAAATTAATCATATTAGATAATTTTTTAACGTTGGCAGAGCATTGATGCCGTGTATCTTAATAACAACAGGGAATTTCAAAGAAAATAGCAGTTGACACTGAATCTTTTTTTTTTATAATGGCCTGGCATAGTGGCGGCATTGCACCTGATGATAAGTGCTAATGCCGCCCAGGCAGAATATCCATTGGCATCGGACGGCTTTCCCATGCCAATGGAAACAATTATGCCGGCCTGCTAAGGTGCCTCTTCACACCACGGCGGAAGGACCCAAGATTGTAGGAAGGAGGGATCACGTGAGACGGCAAACAATTCCACAGCCTGACGGTGCGGCATAAAAAAGAATTTGAGAACCGTTTGGTTCGCGCCGGGATGGTGTGGACCGTCAAGCCATGCCTTCGCAAGCCAGCTCGCGTGGTTCTGATTAGGAATGGAGAGGAGGGGATCAAGTTGAACAATTCTTCGGAGCACTCACCGTGATACAGGCGGTAGAACACGCTTAGAGAGGCGACATCCCTCCGGAGTTGTAGCGACTCCATATTGCTCGTAACGTCTGCATCATTCACAATGCGGATGGCCCGCCGCTGCAATCCATCCAAGGCATCGAGCAGGTACTGGGCGGATCCATCCCAGAAGTGCGAGCAGTACTCCATACCCGGCCGGACCTGCGCTTTATATAAGCGACAAAGCTGACCGGGCGTGAAAAACCGACGCACCCTGTTCAGGACTCCAACCCTGCGTGATGTGGCAGTTATTACGCCCTCGATGTGATTCCTTGGATTGAGATCACAGCGGATATCCACACCTGACACCAAGGATACTTAGGTCATTCCGCATTGAGAGGGGAGCACCCTGAAGAACGGGGAGGAGAGAGAACGGGGATTTTTTGCACGTGATCGCACACACCTGGGTTTTCTTGGCATTGAACTCAACCATATTCCTGGAACCCCATGTAGAAATGAGATTCAAGGTCCGGTTGAGCTCAATGACAAGATCTTCGCGTCCCTTCACGTTATCTACATTATATACATTAAAATAAATAAATAAATACATCCAACAGTCACATACACTAAGATCAAGTCTTGTGTCGTTGGTATCAGAATCTACGAGAAACTTTATGGTCTCACTGACACAAATATTTGTTTCGGTGCTGGGATCGCACCCGCAGCCTCTTCTTTCATAATCGGCGTCTAATCAACTGCGCCACGGAAGCTGCCAAATTATATTATTATGATATGAAATTCTCTCTACATTATTTTCTCTCAATACACACACATTTTTTCACTGTAGGATTTTTATTATCATTCAGTATGTGGTTTTAAACCATCAAGACACAGGAGAAAGTTTCTCGAGAGTGCTACGTACCTACTTACTATATAACTGGATACATTTTTTATTTTAATGATATTCACAGTTCGAATCATCGAGGATGTAAACTTTCTCAATTATTTGTACTAAATTGTCCTCTGGACACATTACAAGGACATCATATCTATACTAATAATAAGTATAAAGCTGAAGAGTTTGTTCGTTTGAATGCGCTAAACTCAGGAACTATTGATTGAATTTAAGAAATATTTCTTTGTTGGATAGCTCATTTATCGAGGAAGGCTATAAACTAACTATAAACTATTTATTACCACGCTATATCCAATAGGAATGGGGCAGAAAAATGTTGCAAAAGCGAAGCGAAGCTTAGACGTGCCCGCTAGTCTATGATAAGGTCGCAATCGCAACTTCGTGCGTCCATTAACAATGTGAAGATGATGAAATAAGGTGCTTATTTTATTTAGAAATAAGTATCAAAATTTCAAGTCAATCCGTCAATTTGAAGAGTTCGAATATCGACTTGATTCTGTTACATACATACATACATATAAAATCGTGTTAAAATCATAAGTATTACATTTCAGTATACGTTTAATACATATTTTAAATCTATTCGTAGAACACTTCAGACTTAACGATTCAATTTGTACACATTACAAGTTTGGAGTAAGTTTAGTTTACTGCATATTGACATAATGTTAAACTCTACTTGCATCTTTAAGAATATCACTTGATATTTTTATGTAGGTGTGAAAACAAACGTCATCGTAATTACTATTATTTTACGGCTTCATAAGTGGACTCTTTATGGGGTTATTATGGAGTTATAAAAGGGCAATACATTGTATTTTCACGATGCTATAAAAAGAGTACATTGTGGTCCAGATAATAATATTATAATGTCGAAGCTCCAAAATTTGTTTCTCGGTTTTCAGTCTTCGAACTGGTAAGGAAAACCCAACAAATATAAAAAAAATTGTCGTTATCCCACTATCATACAAGCGTTCTGTTAGAATATCAGAAACCTATGTGTTATAATTTTAGAAACTACGACAGATTTCTCTTCTTCAAAAACAGGCGCGAAAGTCGAAACCATATGCGGAAACATACTACTGAAACGCCACCCCACCCGACGCGACGCGACGCGTGTTATGACAAATAAAATCATACTATTGTATATTGGACTATATGGCCTAACCACTCTCAATCGTATTCTCGGTTGTAGAGTAGGCCCGTGCCCTGCAGTGGGACGTATATGGGCTGATATAGATATAGATTGTATATGACCAGAATCACACTATGAACACGCGATGCTACATTGCGTGGCATATTTGTAGTGTGGTTCTGGTCATATACAATAGTACGATTTGATTCTATTCGGGTCGGGTCGCGTGGCGTCTCCATAGTATGTTTACGGCCTTAATTGTGATAAGTGATCTCAAACATTTTTGTCTTAGTATGTGATCGAAACTGCGCCCTGTTGTTTCACCATCCGTGTCTAAATCAACTATACGGCAAAGGATTGCATAAAAATGATAAAAACAAAGAAAATCAGATATAGATAATCACAAGGATACGTGAGAAAAAGTAACAGCATTAACTGGCTTTAACTTCTTAAATGAATGCAAAGATTTACGCCCAGAAGTATAACAAATACATTACTAGACTAGATATATAAATAACATAAGATATATAAAGATTTGAATTTAAAGGTAGAAGTAAATCATCTTTATTATTAGTGTACTACGACCGCTTTGTAAACACTACTGAAGATCATTCAATATTGACTCAATGACAAGTATATGTAAACATATTAAAACTGTAAATAGTAATATTTCTAGTAATCATATTAACATACCTTAAGTATGATGCTGACTCTATTTCAAGCTAGTTAAAAAAATCTGTTATAGTGTGGGTTTTGTTTAAAAATAGCAAGGCTCTATAAAAAGGCGTAAAACTCGACCAAAACCTTAATATGTCACATTCGGATTTAGTAAATTTTCATCTCTCACCTATATTATACTGCCAGGAAAGCGTTCCACTTAAAATCATGTTTAGTCACTTTGCCATAAAAATAATATAATTTTATACCGATCTTTAATGGCATGCATCTTTTTATTACCCACATTTTGCATTCACAAGGTAATGGTACACGTCAAGAAAGCTAAAGCAATTTAAACTCCATTTGGATAAGCCGACTCGATCCTAACGGTAAAGTTGTACAGATAACCGATGCTGTTATTTAAATTGGAACAATCTGGGGCCCTACTCTGAAAATCCGAAACGATTCGTATAGAATCCGAAAATTTACAGAGTAGGTACATTCGTATCGTAATAAACTTCGATCGTCCGAAGATTCGAACTTCGTTTCGGATTTTCAGAGTAGGGCCCGAGAGTGGAACTATGGGGCTTCTCTATGATATGTTCGACGTTTGAACCAACCTAACGTACAAGTTGTCCACTTCTAAATATCAATACAATTGTCAATGTTACTTATCATTCACTTACATATTAAATGGTTACGTCGTACAACAGAGGATCCAAACATTTGGTGGAGCACCACATTCGTACAGTTTAACGTACGAAGTCCGAACTTCGCTTCGAATCGTAGAGTAACCCCACTAATCGCACTCTAGCATAGAATGGGACAAAAAAATAGTTACTTAAGAAGTTGTTAGGTCAGTTTTTTATAAGACAATTTCAGAATCTGTCGTACTCTAGTCTGTTCAAAAGAAGACAAAAAAGGCTACTTCCGAAATAACGATCTTAATTTTTTTCGAACGTAGCAGTGAATTATTTTACGGCCAATGTACATAGGATTATGTTAACCATTTATATCATTAACCGTTGAAATGCTAATTTGCTGTTTAACTCAGCACACATACATTTATTTTTTGTTTATACAAAAGGTCCCTCAAACGAGTAAAACAGATGTTCTGACGATAAGTGATCACTGCCGCTCATATGAAGTCACAACGCGGGGATTATAGATATCGCCAGCTCATCAAATCGGGACAGGAGCAGGAAAGTAATTGTATAGAAAGAAGAACGGGATATTGTGAATTTGGCAATCTCACTTGCCAAACAAAACGTGACTGCGAAGCTATTCTCTCCTGTGAGATAATGGTACTGCCCGGAGAAGCCTTTTCATGCTGAGTAATGATGGAACCTTTTTAAAAATACACACATAATATGTCGTTATAAATTTTAATTTACACAAAGCAAAATTAAATCAAAACTCTATATTCATTCTTTTATATTGCGATGAATCAATGGAGTGCTAAGAACATATGAATATGTACATCTACTATAGATATATAATCTGTTCTCTACCGTAGTCCTTAAATCATTTATTTATAGTCAATGATCTAAGAATATTAATTGCAGGTGTGATAAACATTTTATACTTATAATTTATTCCTAGATTTCAATCTAATAATTTATCTCGTCCATTTCATTTACACCTCATGAATTTTAAATCGAATTCATGATTTGACTTCTATTAGGATTAGTATATTTATTACAGTTAATTTATTTGTAAAGAACAGTCGAGGTACATTCATTTATTTATGTGCATAATATAAAAGTAAGCACAATCACTGTCATCTAAAATTAAAGCAGAAAATGAAAGTTATGAAACGATTTTTCCCAACTGAATTATAACATAACATGGAATAGTAGTTCAATGAAAGTTGGATTAGAAGTGGTAGAGCCACGCTGCTTTCAGTTACTTTATAAAACCGTAAGGCCCGAATACTGGAACGCAACTTAAATATAAATTGCGCTTAACTACGTTAATCCCGCTTAAATGTACTAGGTAAGTGGGCCGTGCGCTGTTAAGAGGAACTTATTATTTGAATGGCGTTCCAGTATTCGGGCGTAAGAATATGTCTAAATACCTTACAAAATGTCCGACTGCTCTATCGTACGTAGTAACCTGAGACAAGTTCGAAGTGAATGATAAGTTTCATAGATAATAGTAATGATTTTTAGAAGTGGAAACTTTTATCTTATACATAAACGTCAAACATTCTAACTTCGTGTCGGAGTAATTCCCAAGGCTCGTCCAGTCCTCGTACCACTGTCTCACCGGAGATTGACGTGAAGTGGCAGCTTCATTTCTTGCGGTAATTGCGATTTCCGGATACCCAATACACCTATCTTCTTGTTTTCATTATAATTAAAGCCTGTCAAAGCATCTAAGATAAGTGATTCCTTAGTAGTGAATGTTCATGGTCGTCATTTTGCACCAAGCTTCCTTATTTGCCATTACTGTGCTCTAATACAAATAATGAAGGTCGAAAAATGGATGCATTCATCGGAAGTGATTATTCTAGAATTACGGGTCGCAAAAAATGTGCAATCTAATGCTAAGCGCCCACCATGCAGAGCGGAACGGACCTTTTTTCAATACCATATTATAACTGTTACAAATATTAATGCTTATGAGCAGGCCTCCAGTACTGAACTTATAAACTCGGTATTAACTTCATATAATTCGTCGAATTCGACCTACGTGATTTTTGCCTTTTGTGGTGGATTCTCGAATAGTATGTATTGTAAAAAATGTGTTAAACATATTGACGCATGCAATTGTGTCGTATTTTGGGATCTCAATATGTACATTCATATTCATAGAAGGGGTGTAAGGATTTCGACCTGCGAAAAATATTTTTCTGGCTACTGGCTAGGCCTCTATCTTCAATACAAGATGAAGTGAAGTCATTTTGTCGTGCCATAAAAAAGGTTTGTAGCTTGCTATGTGGCTATACTATGTGTGGACTATATGGCCAAACCACTCTCAATCGTACTCTCGATTGTAGACGATGCCCGTGCCCTGCAGTAGTACAGATGTCTTTAATGGATTTGCAGCTTTACCTAGCGTGTCCGCATGCAAGAATATTTTTTGTTCTTGTTTTGAACATAAATTAGGTAGATTAAATATATTAAGCAATTATAATATTCCTTAATATTCTAAGAAAAAGGACTGGCACAAAAAGTTCTTGTTTTGTTATATTTACCTATTTAAATGCGAAGTAAATTATGTTTAAATCATACACGAGTTAGAGCTTAAATAAAGTAAAGCTTCTTACGAATTTAATCAATTCTAAGTGGTTTTAATATATATTTATGTATAGTGCGTGGTGGCCTACTGGTAAACGGACCAGACGCGGCTACCAACATGTTCATGGTGGCCGCGGGTTTGAAACCCAGGGGCCCTACTATATTTATTAATCCGAAACGAAGTTCGAAACTTCGGACGATCGAAGTTTATATACGATACGAATGTACCTACATATACTTAAGGTCGTTATGGACTAATGGTCGTTACCATAGACTTATGGTTACGATGCACGTTATACAAATTCGAACTTTTACAGAGTAGGTACATTCGTATCGTATATAAACTTCGATCGTCCGAAGGTTCGAACTTCGTTTCGGATGAATATAGTAGGGCCCCAGGGCACACCTCTGACTTTACGGAGTTTGTATAAACTGCTGCTATAAACCCGCAAATAATAAAATTATAGACTATTATAATTAACACAAAAGTATAAAAAATATACGATGCAAAAAATAGGTATCATTTTAGTCAACTAATTTATTCCTAGTTTTTTCATTTACGGATTTTAGTGTAGGCAATATTTACAACAATTTAAATGTCATATAGGGAAGTGCGTGTTGACCTGTTGGTAAATTCTTCTGTTCGGCTGCCAACATGTTCACGGTGGTCGCGGGTTCGAAACCCAGGGCACGCCTCTGACTTTTCGAAATCATGTGTTTAATGATAGTCAATCACCACGCACTTTAACGATGAAGGAAAACGCCGTGAGGAAACGTGCATACCATAGCGATTTGTAAGAATTTCTATGGTATGTAAAGTCCCCCACCCAGCATTAGGCCAGCGGGGTGGTCCATATGGCGCCACTCCCAATCATACTCTCGATTGTAGAGGAGGCCCGTGCCATGCATTGGGATGTATATAGGCTGATACAGTACAGTACAACGTAAATAATTAGCAATCAGTACCCCAAGCAGGAACATTTTGAAGTATCGTATAGTAATAGTATCGTGACAACGATTACTATACTATTACTACAACGATACTATACGTCAAAAATTATTCGTGCTACCACTTTTTTACACATTTGTATAGTAAAACTATTGCTAGACTATACGATTACCATAGTATAGTGTCGTAAACGTTTCCCGCTGCCATAATTTAGTTCCAAATACGCTCACAATAGCGCTGTTCAAATTCCCATACAAAATTTTACTATTACGATTACTATACTATAGAGCCAAATGTTCCTGCTTGGGGCACTGAAACTGGAATGCAACCGTTTATAGGCATTTTCCCATATTATCTTTCCTTGTTCTAATTATAAACAAAACAATATGTGTAATTACAGGAAAACACAGTGACAAAGTCGAATTCAAACATTGATATCGCATGACACATCCACCAACGAAGTCCATTGCTTTGTTCAATATTACTGGGTACATTATGTTTGGATCTACATTATTGTTTAAAAATCTGGCATGTTATGAATCTGGATCAAGAAATTATTTTTGTATTTTCCGGATACAATCAGCCTTTTTTTACACACAAAAATAATAATACAATGTTTATTTTTGCGTGCTTGCGTCATACCGAAAATAATCTTCGACCCCCGTAGCTACCTACAACAACTGTATAGTGTAGATGGTAATCAAGTGCATTGTAAAAAGAAAAAAGCAATATGTTGATATAAATAGCCGGTACTTATGTAGATCGGGTTATACGAGTGTTAATCAGGTTTCCCTTCACCCTGACAGAGAGTGCCCTTGGATTCGTTGAACTAAACTTGTATTGGCAAGGAAACATTATACTGAACTGCAAGCAACTACCAGATTTACTCATAAAATATTTTATACAATTAAACTTTTTTTGGGGTCGTCGTCATAGCAGGTTTAAATTTATTTTTGTGAACATTCACTATGTTGGTGTAGATGTTTTACTAGCCTATTATATCGTGAGAGCGGTAAGTAAAAATGATATAGAAGAAGAAATTTTTGGGTATCCGGTAATCTCACTGACCGATTTAAATGCGATAGGAGAAATGTTGCTTCACGTCGATGCCCATTCAGTGATGATTGATGACTGACAATAGCGTGGTACTACCACTTTGGAAAATCTTTTACTTTTACGATAAAACGGCCATAAGTACTGAAAAATTAAAATGGACAACTAATTGCATATTAGACTTCTCGTTGTTAAATGCCCTAGCTAGCCAAGGTTGCACTTTAACGAAAATGTTTAGTTTCCTGAATAAAAGTGACAAGTAGTTAGCCTGTACTTTAACTTAAATCAATTTGTAGTTTCTTGAATAAAAATGATAATTATATAGCCATAGACTTAACAAATTTTGTTATAACTTGTTAATTTTAAGCACGCCTACATTAGATATATATATATATGTCCCTATTCTCGCTGTAAATAATCAATTTAGCCCAACAAGCAAGATAAGGCAGGTCAA
Organism: Hyles euphorbiae; assembly: GCA_023078785.2. Taxonomy (NCBI): domain Eukaryota; kingdom Metazoa; phylum Arthropoda; class Insecta; order Lepidoptera; family Sphingidae; genus Hyles; species Hyles euphorbiae. The sequence goes on along the minus strand of CM041039.1, from coordinate 10,828,297 downwards.
ACATGTTAATCGTTGCGTGTTTGACAAATAATTTATGCGGTAATCGTAGGCAAGTTATTGTATTAAACAAACTATTATACTTTATAATAACATACATTCTACAAAATGAGATCGAACAGAATGATAAACATAAATGATCAATTATTGTGTCTTGGTTTGAAGTGCGTTTGTCTAGCCCGTCATATTCGACCTAGGGCAATACGGCGTCTGTAAAGCACTTATGTATGTCACTCAAACTAAATGGGCTAAGGATATCAAGAATCGCTTAATGTTCTGGATTTATATTATGGGCATATTGATTGATGCCAAGAATTATAAATTATATTATTGCCTATTGTATATATTTTATATATTTCTTGATTGCGTAGGGATGTTTTGACACTCATGCATCCCTACGCATGCAATTAGAGGCTTGACTGAGAAAACATTTAATGACATTGTAATCGATAAAAGATTATTAGTAAAAAAATGCGGCACAAACAACTTTGAAACGTAGTTTTAAAGCTTAAAGAGTAAAATAAAATAAAAACAAACGTAGTTTCAATTCTCTTGCACAATTAAAAGATTATGACTAACATTTCCCGATAATGTGCGTTAATGCGCAATAACAATAACGCAATTTTCCTCTACGCGTTAGAATTAATTTATCTTTTGTTTATAAATTAATAAACAGTTACAATAAATGCTTTATGACTGTGATCGACGAGTGTCGTAAAGTAAAAAAGTCTTTTAACGCAGGCGTCCACATATTCGCATCGTACGTATCGGGCGCATCGCATTAAACGGATTATTTTTTACGATGCGTCGCCAGTATCAGCAGCGATCGGATTTGATTGGATTGCTCCCCAGAGCATCGGCATTGCCAACGGGAAGATTCGTGCGATCCGGGTCGCACTTGTATGAATTCCTATAAAAAGAATATCACGATCCGTTTAATGCGATGCGTCCGATATGTACTATGCAAATATTTGGAAGCGGGTTTAATCCTGGTATGGATTAATATTTATACGTCCTAGTTTTTCTGCCCTGTCCCATATTTCAACGAATGGTGCATTTAATTTAATTTTTCAACGCCCATTTTAGATATAAAAGTCTTCTCTGGCAGGGTAACATTTAAATAAAAAGCTTGTGGTAGTAAATTATAAGAATATTGTTAAAATCCAACCAAGATAAATCTTCAATTCCCCATGTCATTTATATGGCGATAGAGTTTTGGGCCTCCAATACTACTTGAATTGAAGATGCATGATTGATAATAATAGTAGACAGTTTTTATTAGTACTATGCGACTAACGCTCGTATTCAGAATTAATACCACCGCAATGTTTACTTCTCCCGCTAAACAGCAGTGTAAATACACTGTGGTGTTCTTTTTTGAAGGACATTGTAGCCAGATTAATCACTGGACATATTGAGACTTAACATCTCAATATTCCAAAATGCAATATAATGTCATGATGGAATGACTTAAATTATGTTTAAAACGGCTATTTACAGAACACATATGTGTATAATATTACCATCATAAAAACTAATATTTTCTAAATATTACGTCATTCAGAGTGACCTGTGGGACACATCGCCCAAAACAATAAATTATAGGACGTTTTTGCATTTTGGAAAGGACAGGAGGGCATCGACTCAATTTTTTGCTAAAAAAATAAGCCAAAAATACAGAAAATTATTACAAATGCATTGCTAAATACAGAACAGAGTCTCAATGAGGCATGAGATTTGAAAATGAACAAAAAGATGGTATTCAGTAGATTACATTGACTAAACCAAAGTGAATGACCATTAAACTTGCGTAAGTTATCAGATCTTATTCTTCCTATTGATGTTTTTACAACCTTTACTTATCCTCCAGCACCCACATACTTTCTCGGCGATATTGTGTCTGCTCATAATATTACGCCTAGTAATTTAATAACATGCGTTTTATAGATTGAGAAATACTAGTGGTAGGTCACTCATATGTGATAGGTCATCTGGGTAGGTGCCACCGCAATGTCTCTTTCTCCCGTGAAACAGCAGTTTAAATGCACTATTGTGTTTCGGATTGAAGGACATTGTAGCCAGAGTAACTAAAGACATATTGAGACTTAACATCTTATGTCTCAGGATGGCGAGCGCAGTGGAATGTTGCTACTGTTTATAAGCGGTCCTATCGTACCATCACGCTTGCTCGTGTCGCCATTCATTGAAATAAAAAAAGATTTGATTCACCTTGAAAATGTAATTAACTAATTTGCTAACAAAGGTGCGGCCGCATACATATTAAAATAAAATAAATCAATATACGCATTTATCAAGACATCACTAAATAGCTGCTTGACAGCAATTATGAAGATAAAATAATCGCAACGAAGATATTATGTTGTAACAATTTAATTTGTCATTTGTTGCTGCTATAAATGCGCCAATAATAAAATTATTGCCTATTATTATTAACACGTAAACAAACGTACAAAAAATATACGATGCAAAAAATAGGTATCATTCTAGGCAAGTTTGTTTTTTATTTACGATGTATGAAATATATTTAACGGCCCGTGTTATCAATTTCGTCAATAACATGAAACTCATATTTATATGTTAGAGATCGCATAGGTCATTAGTTTTATTGGAATGGCAACATAGTCCGACTTGATTGACGTCTGCTAAGTTATCGGTTGCCCATGGCAACGTGAAAGAGATCTGTCAGTAGAGTCCGAGAAATAATAATTTTGGTATTGTTGTAATTGTTATTCTTGCCGGAACGGCGCCGGACGTGCGCACTGATAGATTATTGAAACCATCGCGTCGGTCGATATCAGCAATCCACTTAAATCTCTGACAGCAGCGGTGGGATCGATAATAAAATCATCCCACATGTCTACCGCAATGCCCACTACCCAACCTGAAGAATATTTGCGACCTGAACGGGCCGCTCAAGAAGATAATGCGGCGGGTCCATCAACATCAAGGATTGAAGGACATGGCGTGTCTTCGCCCGAAACTTGGACTACGTTCTTTTCAAAATATGATGACGGGCTTTCGGGATATCAACCAGAAATTTTTAACGAGTGTCGGCGATTCTAGGAACTTGAGAGCAAGCGAGGTTTATGTACCATCTTTTGATCCGGACAACTGTCAGTTCACTGTAACTCAATGGAGGTTCTACGATTTGTTTCGCGAAATGGTGGAGTATACAAGCGACCAGGCGGCGACGTCCGTCGAGTATTCCACCAACAAGGTGGCGTTGATAGATCGGTTAGATACTGGTTGTGGTGAGTCTAATGTAATAGAGGTGGTGCTCTCGGGCATCACGGACATTCAGGTATGTACAGATTTACTCAAAAATACGCCTACAGGCTACAAGTTTTGTGGCACTAGATAAGCATTTTGGTAAATATTATAAGATTAATAATCTCAAGCGAAATACTGATAAGATGCGAATGAACATGAATCTCCCAAGTGTCATAGAGACGGTTACCTACTGAACCTCGCTTTGATTATTGTAATAAGGTCAAACACTTGAAACGCTACTGTTCACATTTAAATAACAAAAATAAGGACGGTGGTACTCGTTCTTTTTCGTCTGTTGATAAACCTAGCGATAAGCCTATTACACGTTGTTCTTATTGTAACAAAGCTGGACATTTTGAATTTACTTGTTTCATCAAACAACGCAACGAAAAATCGAATAATTTATTACAGTCAAAATCGGTCAACGTTTGTTCGTCCTCAAATGAGTCTTTTGAAACTAATTGAAATATGCATCGGTTGTTATGTTTTGCAAGCATTGATTGACAGCGGTTCAGAATTTTCATTAATTAGAAAGGAAATTGCTGATTTTTTTAACGTAATATTAGTTAGAGAGTAAGGAATGGTATGGTGCGATAGATTCCAATACGAGGAACGAACAGAATTTATCTGAAATAAGACAAACGGCTAAGAGCAGGATGGACGAGCAGGCGATGAAAGATAGAATTCGTTATGACTAATAAAGCCACTATTCGTCCTTTTGTAGTTGGTAATCTATTATTAGTCTAGAAAAACTGAGTTGAGTTTACGTTCGGTACTGAATTAAATTATTTTTTTATGTATTCCGTATGGATTGAAAGCTTTTTCGCTTTGTCCTGGTTTTATTCTGTTGAAAGTCATTACGCTTTGCAGATGTATGGATTGAAAGCTTTTTCGCTTTGTCCAGGTTGTATTCTGTTGAAAGTCATTACGCTTTGCAGATGTATGGATTGAAAGCTTTTTCGCTTTGTCCAGGTTGTATTCTGTTGAAAGTCATGACGCTTTGCAGATGTATGGATTGAAAGCTTTTTCGCTTTGTCCAGGTTGTATTCTGTTGAAAGTCATTACGCTTTGCAGATGTATGGATTGAAAGCTTTTTCGCTTTGTCCAGGTTGTATTCTGTTGAAAGTCATTACGCTTTGCAGATGTATGGATTGAAAGCTTTTTCGCTTTGTCCAGGTTGTATTCTGTTGAAAGTCATTACGCTTTGCAGATGTATGGATTGAAAGCTTTTTCGCTTTGTCCAGGTTGTATTCTGTTGAAAGTCATTACGCTTTGCAGATGTATGGATTGAAAGCTTTTTCGCTTTGTCCAGGTTGTATTCTGTTGAAAGTCATTACGCTTTGCAGATGTATGGATTGAAAGCTTTTTCGCTTTGTCCAGGTTGTATTCTGTTGAAAGTCATAACGCTTTGCAGATGTATGGATTGAAAGATTTTTCGCTTTGTCCTTGTTTATTCTGTTACGGTACAGAAAGCCTTTACGCTTAGCTTTGTCTGTGAGGTTTAAAGCAGTTTGTAAATAATATGCTTGTGTGTGCATTGTGCGCTGGATCATCTAGCCTGGATCAGATGTTGAGAAGCAACGCGAGAGCGCGTTGCATTGCAGGATGGCCGTGTTAGAGATCGCATAGGTCATTAGTTTTATTGGAATGGCAACATAGTCCGACTTGATTGACGTCTGCTAAGTTATCGGTTGCCCATGGCAACGTGAAAGAGATCTGTCAGTAGAGTCCGAGAAATAATAATTTTGGTATTGTTGTAATTGTTATTCTTGCCGGAACGGCGCCGGACGTGCGCACTGATAGATTATTGAAACCATCGCGTCGGTCGATATCAGCAATCCACTTAAATCTCTGACATATATAAGTCTACATGTCTTATTGTTGTTACAAGACACGCAGAAATTGTGGTTATCGATTGGAAAACTCATGTCCAACGATCCACAAAGCTGTAAGTTTTCTAATTATGCTATAAGTGATAATGTGTTCACAATCATCTCAGAGAATTATTGCAATTCGCTGAAAATATTTTTTGTGTCGTAACTTTATGATTCTGGACTAAAGAGGTTAAAACCGACTTTGTCAAACCACGTGACATATTTTTAGCCGGTTATAAATGAAAGTTCAAAGGTTTGATATTTGATATTTCTACTAAGATGAATGTCTATATGACACACGAATATTTGTTCGGGGTGATCCACTACACAAAGTTTGATAACCTCCTGTTAGACTAGGACTATCCAAAGGGACCCCTGTATGTATAGATTATTTACAATTTATAATGTAATTCATCATCATCGTCATCATCTCAGCCACAGGAAGCCCACTGCTGAACATAGGCCCCCCTCCAAGGATCTCCATATTGACCTGTTGGAAGAGCCTGCATCCAGCGACTTTAGCCAGATCGTCCGTCCACCTTGTTGGCGGGCGTCCGACATTTCGCTTACGTGGTATGTGGCCTCCACTCTAGAACCTTTCGGCGCCAACGGCCAATAATAATAATAATGTAACTACCAAAAGAAAAATAAACACAATGAAATAACCATTGATTTATCATAAACTCGGTGAAGTTAAAATTTGTACTGGATTTAGAAAAGATATTACTCATAATACGATTGCTTCCTTCCGATATGCACTATAATTTGTCTATAAAGCGATAAGATAATGTCAATAATTGCTTTTAATAAGTCCACTCAGGAATTTGTGTCTCATATGTGGATAGGTTCGCCATCTGGGACGTAAAATACAAGCAAAACGTGGGTGTCCTGTCTACACCTCTGCCTACCCCTGCTGGGAAAAAGGTGTGAGTTTATGTATGTCTATTACAATTACGAATACCTACTGTGTACTGGGATATATTTACAATCGCGAATGTCACACAGATGAATATTGGAACAGCTCTCTAGGAGATAAAGTCTTTGTCTTTAAATAATGAAATATCGTGACCCATTTTATCTAAAAGTAAATATTAAATATCATAAGGTAACTATCTTCAACTATCACGACTATTTTTAAAGCGCTTCTAAAAATAGTAGGTTTCATATCTTATATCTATGCATATTTAGTTTTTTGTTTTGATCCTTTAATAGTCTAGAACAGCTAAAAACTTCACCTTGGTCGATATCTTTATAAACTTGTCTCAATTTTTTAAATAATTATTATACTTTATACTATATTTATACCGGTTACGCCAAATTCCTTTTGGCCTTCAAAACATAATAGCATCCAAATAATTAATTACAAGACAAAATATCGAAATGTAACGAATTTTATATCTTTTACCGGTAAAACCTGATTTTAGGAAGAACTAGTTTCACCTAGGCCAACCAGTTCTCTCTACACACTATATGACAAACAAGTGTAGCCTGGGCCAAACTCGTTCATCCTGTTATCGATAGGATAGAACTATCGATATAATTATACTCTCTAAATTGAGCCGTCACAAGAATATCAAACACACATTAAAGAATAGTACAAAAATATCTTGAAGCGAGAATCCAACCCACGGCCCACCGTTTGGCTATCAACATCACCGAGCACATTTTACATGCTGCGTGCTTCGTACAACCGTTGAACTAAGAGTCAACATTCTGAACAAATGCACCAAAAGTACTTAAATACACAAAACAATGATAAATATATAGCGTGGTTGAGTCAGTGTGAGTTGTGACCTAATGTAATGTTCTCTTATCTTTCACATACTCATCATATCACTGACCTACAAAGAAATTGATTAGCAGGTACAAATAGATAAATATTTAATACGTCTGTGATCTTCAATATGCAATTATTGCATTGATAATCGTGGTATGCACAATACAGGGTATAATATATCAAGACTGCGTCCAAAAACGAAGCCGGGTGGTAGTTTTAGTGATTACAGACAATACAACTAATATTTCTTTTTTTTATACTACAGAAATGTCAGCTCAATTATTTCATTTGTAATTAAATATTATTAGACGTGGAATCCTAAGCTTCCTTTCTCAATCGTCAGATTGAGATGATTCATTCGGGAGCTATCAAGACACATCGATGTGTGTGATCGAAGTTCTTGGTATTATGAACAAACGCAACGTGATCCGAATTAAACTTACGTTTCCACTGGACATTGTCCATGTGTCATAATACAATAAAGCCCTACAGGTAACTACTGACTACCTACGATACAGATCAAGGCTATTGTGTGCCGTTGAAATATATTTTACACCTTTATTTTTAATCAGTGATTTCATACACGTATCAACTCAAGCTTATAGTATCCTCAAGAGGGGAGGCAAAGATGCGATTTGAACCACAGTTCTCTGGGCGTAGTATTGTCTCAAAATATGGTGGTGAAATACCGCCTTGCTGGATAAAAACTACAGTGCTACTGGACATATTGAGAGTTAATTATAAATACCTATCGGACCAATACAGTATGGCCATCCCATTAGTTAAATACTAATATAATTTCCTCATAATTAGCATATCTTCCGTAAACCATTAATATTAGCACGAAAATTAAACAAAAACAGTGTGAATTAAAACATATTATCACAATCATAGGAATTAATCCCTCCCATTAATATCTCAATAATAAATTTGCGAACGTCGTTTTATTCATTTACAAGTTTTTGTTTACGGCAAAAAAATAATTAATATGATTCAGTGTTACTGATAAATCATTATGTTTTTAATTAATGATACCCGAAGTTAGTTTTTATTTGTTGCATAACTCACGGTGAGTTATGATATACTGGTTTTGTGTTGTTATTCTAGCAGGATTATTTTTTATTAGGAATTTTATACGCACGTGTAAAACTAAGTAGATTGTACTCTAACCGTAGCAATGCAGGGAGGTACTCTATAATAACGATAAGAACTTCGAATGTTCGGACGCTGTACGCCAAACTTCACTAATGTGGTAATTTAAATTAAAATATTTTATTCCAAACTCACCAAATGAAGCATAACTTCAAATATTAAAACTTAACATTACATGATTTAAATAAATACGGACACCCAACAGTCGCATACATAGTCTTGACACCACATTAAGATCAATTAAGTCTACTGTCCTTGGGTATCAGAAACTACGAGACTTATTAATCACACAAATACCCAGACCATAGACAAATACCTGTAAGTCTCACAAACATTTGTCTCGGTGCGGGAATCGAATCCACGGCCTCTCGTTTCACAGTCGGCGCTTAACCAACTTTGCGACAGAGGCTGTCAAACAATAAATAAATCATTATTTCCCACGTGGCGCCTGTATAATAGACAGAAGCAATTAATCAATCGATATAAAATAGCAAATTGACAACACACATGAACGATGAGCAATCACATAACTCTATCTTTGTAGCATATGACTAATTGTTATTGTGTCTGTGCCCTGCATTTGTAGTTTATTTTGGTTTCCCATCATATAATAATGCGTAGCTTTAATAATAAGTTTTTATATAAAATACAAACAAAGAAAAAAGAAGTAAAATAATATTTTCAACGCTAGCGTACCTACATATCACTGCTTCTTTTAAAATATAGGGTGTTCTTTATTATTTTATGGAAACTATGTATACTGGGTATATCAAGACTGCTACCGAAAACGAAGCCGGGTGGTAGTTTTAGTGAGTGCAAGCACAATGCAAATAAAATTTTCGCAAAAAAACGCGACATTTTTTTTATGATTTTTTAATATAATAATATCGTATATCGTATGTATATCGTATAATATCGTAATTTATGGGTGGTAAATCCATAGTTTTTGCTAAAATAATAATTTAAACTATTTTATACTTTAGAGTCCTTATAAATAAAAGAGTATACACTATTATTTTAGGAAAAAAATGAATATACCACCCAAATACGAGCATAGGAAAAAATACAAAAAAAACATCGTCGTATTTTTTTTCAATATTTTCTGTTGCAATGTGTCTGAAGTCACTAAAACTACCACCCGGCTTCGTTTTCGGTAGCAGTCTTGAGATACCCTGTATGTATGTCACCCACACTTGACCATAGGTTAAAAATACCAAAAAAAAATGTCTCATTGTATCTGAACTTACTAAAACTACCACCTAGCTTTGTTTTGGGTTGGAGTCTGAACACACCTGGTATAATCTATACATATAAATAAAATTGAGGTGTGTGTTTGTAAAGTGAAAATTAAAAAAAAATCCAGTACATATCGTTATATACACGATACCTATTACGAAAATGATCTTATTTTTTTTTTGTCTGTCTGTCTGTCCGTTTGTTCTAGCTAATCTCTAAAATGGCTGGACTGATTTTGACGGGACTTTTATTGTCAGGTAGTTGATATAATAAGGAGTAACTTAGGCTACATTTATTTTAGAAAAAGTATTTTATTTTAGAAAAATAAAGTTTTTGTTGAATTCCACGCGGACGAAGTTGCGGGTACAGCTAGTTCCAAATACATATATCAAATACGATTTTGCTCTCCCGTCGACGTTGGACCTGTCATCCGTCGTTTTGTACTTTACTCTACTGCTTTTAACGCACACTTTATCACCTAAATATCATATATACGTAAAATATATTTACCACACTTAGCCCCACTAAAACTGTAAATATCCAAGTGAAATCGTGTTATCATCTATTTAGACGAGCTAATAATTGCCGGATGTGCGCTTATGATTGTCATAGAATGAGTCATTTGCATACAAAGGGTTGAGATTTTAATCCTCTGATATAACACATTGGCAATGTACGTTTGAATGCCAACATTACCATAATTATTAGTACCTTCGTGTTTTTCCTACCTAATATTAACTTAGCACGTAATAGTATCCACTTTCTTACTGCCTTTATCGATAAATGATCTTGATTCTAAAAAACTAAAGATCGATCCCGAAATTCGGCAATTTGGGTTCGTAAACATCTAGTCTCTCACATTTGAAACCCGTGTGACGCAGTCGGTTAAACGCCGCCTTTGAAAAAAGGGGCTGCGGGATCGATCCCCACACCGAGAATAATGTTTGTACGAACCACAAATATAAGTATGTATCTCTCAGATCTAGGTGTTTGTGAGACCGAAAAGTTTCTCGTTGGTCCTGATACCCACGATACAAGACTCGATCATCGTCAAGGCGAGAGTTGACTGTCAAAATTATATCTAAAAAAACTGAACTTGGAGCTATTTATTAACTTTTTGCCTCATAACAAAAAATATTTACACTTATGCAATACTTATTCATCACAAAGCACTAGCAAGAACCCGTTTAAAAATCTTGTAAAATTATGTAATATCTATGATTTATGACTAATTAATTATGGTTGGAACAATAATTACCATACTAATAATATGTTTCTGCATAAAACGGACTATTGTTCGTAACGCTTCACACGGTTTTATTTTTTTCGTTTAATCTATTCAAATTAAAATATAGCTTTATTACATAGTGTATACTGATTTCTATTTGCAAAGACATAGTAAAACATGTTGAGGCAAAATATACTGGTGGTAGGTCTCTCATATGTGAGAGGCCATCTGGGTAGGTACCACCGCAATGTCTATTTCTCCCGTGAAACAACACTGCTTAAATGCACTGTTGTGTTTCGGATTGAAGGACATTGTAGCCAGAGTAACTACGGGCATATTGAGACTTAACATCTTATGTCTCGGGATGGCGAGCGCAGTGGAATGTTGCTACTGTTTATGAGCGGTCGTATCGCTTACCATCAGGCGCAGTGGCGTAACAATAGGGTGGCATAGTGCGCAAAATGCCACGGGCCCCCGGCCTTAGGGGCCCCCGGCGAGGCTGACAACCGGGCCCCTCAGGCCCGAGAGACCATAAGCAGAGAAAGAACCTAACTAATTTATTACCAACAAAATTGATAATAAAAACTATTTTCTTAATTTTTATTAAAGATACCAAGGTTTGTTTGTGATACATAATAATAATAATAGTTCTTTAGATTTACGCGGATTTTACTCATTGATATAAAACTATTTTGTACAGATTATAGCGCAGATTTGGTTTAAAAAAGAATAAAACTTCAATATTAGGCTTCTGAGCCCCATCACTATTGCTGCGTTTGGGTTTCGGCCATCTAGTACCGAGTAAACCGAGATATTACGATGAATGATTGGTCTCATTGTGGAGTTTCTTTTATGCCCTGCAGACATACGAGCATACAGCCTGCCTGACGGTCAGCGGTCACCGCCGCTCATGGATTTTCGTAAATCCAGGTGTCCAGCAAAATGAAGTCGCTTTCTACCGTAAGGAGAGTATTCACACAGGTAGTTTATAGCGCCCAGGGAATTCCGAAGCAGGGAGTTAATTCCAGAGCTTGCACGTGCGTGGTAGAAAAGATCACTGAAAACGTATGTACTTTCCGGGAACGGATAGTTTCCAGGTAGTAAGATTGAACTCTACTGCGGTGCGATGCGGGAAGTGTGATGGAAGATTAGCGATAGTGGCGCCATCTTCCTCAGAACACTTTCCGTGGAACAATAGATAGATTACACAAAGAGACCCGAAGTCTCAACGCAATCCTAACGGCTCCACATTCTCCGTGAGATCGGGATTATCGACGATCCGAAGAGCTCGGCACTGTAAGGAGTCTAGTGGGTCGAGCTGGTATTTTGGGGCTTCTACCTAGAGGCGAGAGCAGTACTCCACGTGGTGCCAGTCTCCAGGTGGTGAAGTATCGCTTGGCTCTGTTGAGAATCCCTAACTTTTTGCTGGACAGTCTGCCCTTGTCTTCCAAATAAATATATACATAAATACACCCAACAGTCACATACATAGTCTTGACCCGACATTCGTATCAATTAAGTCTTTTGTCGTGGATATCGGGAACTACGAGAGACTTTTCGGTCTTTTGCCTCGGTGCGGGGATCGAACCCGCCTCTCGTTTCACAAGCAGCGTCTGCGCCACGGAGGCTGTCAACAAATGACACCTAAACGCACGATTTGCTCAAAATTTCAGTTCCAGGAATACTCTCGGATGCTTAGAGAGAGTGTCTCATTGACAAAAGGGGTCTTCTTGGTTGCAAACGAGTAAACTTGTGTCTTCGTGGGGTTAACCTGAGCTATGTTCAATCCACCCCAATGGGAGGCACGCCCCAGAGAGGTCTTGGCTTACGACAAAAGTTGAGACCATCTTTCCTCAACTTTCTTTCGAGATTCTTTAGTCCGATGTATCCTGCGTCTCTTACTAGCATCTACATAACAATGTGAACTGGTGATAGTCCACATGTCATTGATAGGCACTTAGGCAAAACAGACAGTGTCGATGGAAGCATCGAGTCTTATGGAACACCAGAATTAATGGTCTTGGTCTCGATACAAAAGGCGTCCAATACGACTTTTATGCTCCGAGCATTCAGAAAGCTAGCGATCTACTTTCAGAGTTCCTCGAGTTGACCAGGCACGAGCTTCACCAGAACGACGCCATGCCGCACTCGATAAAAATTTCAAGACCTATCGTAATCACCTCTCCCCTACTATCCAATGCCTCTGCCTGATGGTGTGTGGGATAAATGAGAAGATCAGATGACGTATTTCCATAACTCAACCTCACTCGAGGACCCTCTAGGAAAGGTATATTTTTAACTAAGCATACCATATTCGAGGATTCCTCGAATTCATTTTAAACTTCACCTCGACAAGGATAAGGTTGAGGAATATTTGAGGAAACGTCTTAGAATACGGGTGTAAGAATTCCAGCACGATCTCCCACGCAAGACTTATAAGGCTACCTAAAGGAAACCCCGGAGTAACTGCTCTGCGGTGCACTCTTACTAACTTTGATTCCGAGATGGACGACAGAGCACGTGATCTTGCCCACAAAATCTTACAGGGGCGTCCAGATCTAGATATAAGTGGATATCAACTTTGCTCCCCACTGAGAGAGACCTACGTCCTGGTTTTGCGCCGGGCGAACACTGGAAAGGAATCGGGGCGTTTCTCGTCCTGAGATTATATCCAGTACCGCCCGAAATGCGGTAGACAGGGCCTTATTATGCTAGCGCAGTTTTTTGGTTAGGGACCCGCCTCGACCGCAATGTGCTGGCAGGCCAGTGACAATGATATATTCTGATATATTCCTATCGGCCTCCTCTGGGGTACCGGAAAATAAACTTAACAGTTTTCCTCTCCGTAAAAAAAGGGGGGCCCCATCCGATGATTTTGCCACGGGCCCCCGATGGTGTAGTTACGCCACTGATCAGGCGAACGGCTTGCTCGTCTCGCCATTCAATGCAATAAAAAAAAATATAAAAAAAAAATATAGTTCTTGGGCTTGAAATATGCCTTTACTTTACGGCTTTCGTGGTTTGAGCCCACCCCGTGACCACCGAAGCTGTAGTGATCGAAACATCGGGAAGCTAAAAAATATAAGAATGAAATCGAATAAGTGAAAAAATCCGTAAATAATAGTTTTATTTTAATCTCTACGGAACCCTAAAATTTCATAAAAAGTTAAAACAGAACACAAAACACATAAGCCATTATTTACAGTGAGTCAGCCATTGATGAGAGACAAAAGTGCAGAAGCGTTTAGTGAAAGTGGGCCGCAGCGCGCGATGCTTCGACCGCGGATTCAAGTTTATCACTGTCATTACCACTCAGCCTCTAGCAAGTTATTTTTAAATGGAGTGTAAGGCATGCTTAAATGATAAGTGATCGAGTTGTAAAATATTATTGTATGCTGTGCGCATTGATGTATAGCAACAGCTTTGTACTTATTTTTTTTTTTTTGGGTTTTTTAAATCGAGTGATCAGTTATCCATACCTATAAACAAGATACCGTTCGTCTATCTTATTTTGAAATTTGATTTAAAGTGTTTTTTTTTTGTTGCAATGAATGTCTTAAGTCGGTAATAATGCCACTAAAATTCACCAGATGGAAAGTGCTGTTCAGACAGAGTAGAACATTGACAAGTGAAAACTATTTCTTTCGATAGTCTAATAAGTGGGCCTACTCAAAACGCCTCTATAGAATATGGAGTAAACACATTTCCGGAATTTTTCTCCATCGTTAAACCAATAATTAAATCAAGAGCACCGGAACTTTACATCGTAAAGCAAACTAGTATATCATAAAATGCATGTTCTAGTTCGACCGGTAGAAAACTAGTTCAACCTGTACTCGAGAACATAAATCATGAATCAAGTACTATTGGATCAGTGGATAAACATGAATGACGCGAAAGATCGCTGCAACAGATTGACCAATTTAAATAAAATCTGAGATGGAGACAACTCAATTTTTTTCAGGTAATATTATGCTAATTTACAGTTCGCGTTCGTTTTAGGCACAGGAAGTCCACTGCTGAACATAGGCTTCCCTCAATGATATCCACATCGACCTATTAGAAGCGGCCTGCATCCAGCGACTTCCTGCAACCTTAATCAGGTCGTCCGTTCACCTTGTTGGCGGGCGTCCGACATTTCGCTTGTCTGCGGCCATCAGTTCTTAGTGCTATGTGGCCGCTCCACTGTCACTTCAACTTGCTAACCCTATAGTATAAAAGCTGAATTTTATATATGTTATTAAGGCAACTATAAACAAATATTTCCTTGGTATTGAGACAGTTTTGATGGTTCTTTCACCTTGTCAGAAATATTGAAGCTCATAACTTCTAAAGCAACCACGATCGGAACTTCATAATAGCTGATTGTGTGATGCCTATGTTAGAGCCATACGCAGACACTTTCAGCTTTTATAAAATTACGAAAGTCTGGCGGCCCCGGGCTCTTGGTCTATTACAGCTACTGACATGTGACGAAATTGTTTGTTTATGTATGAGTAATTTCAGTAGCTTTCATGCATTTATTTATTAATAAATTAGTACTGTTACACCAATTAACAAGATACTCGTATATAAATATTAAAATAAAATAACATGGAAAAAAATATAAGGCTCAGCAATAATATCAACAACATAATATTATGTTGACTAATTACTTTCATTCGTGCAAACATGCTTGAATCACTTTGTCAATTTTAAACAACGGACCTCGTGAGATGAATTTACCACACATATTTATTTAGATAAGGTAATTTAGATAGGCTATTCCCTAACATTAATCCCATATAAGTAGGCAGATGCATCACTAGTACCAACAATACGAGTATTTCAACGAGTTTACTTTCGTAACACATAAAAAACGTAAATATAATCATAAGAACATAATCTTAATTTAGTACCAACTTTCACTCATAACTGTTTTTAAAACCTGATAATGCTAAATCTAGTTTACCAATATCTAGTTAAGTCAAGGCTTGTCAAGACTAGTTCGTACTACGACATAGACCGATCTGCCTGCATTAACGTCAAAGCCAAGCCTGTTATTCTATTTTAGATTAGCTCATAATTTTGAGAGTTCATGAATGAAGTTTGTGACGTCAATATTTATTTTTTTACACATATTGGAGAGCTGGTTGTGCCATCTGAACTGGTTTGAAACTCGATTGAACCCGCGTGATAGTTTACCGGTAGGCAGTGGCCAAGCCATATGATCTGCATTTAAATAAATAAATAGACTCAATAGTCACATACTTACACCCGAATACTGGAACGCAAATTATATATGTTGCGCTTAACTACGTAAATCCCGCTTAAATGTACTGGCTAAGGGGGGCGTGCGCTGTTAAGAGCAACTTATTATTTGAATGACTTTCCAGTATTCGGGCGCAAAACCCAGTTCCCGCATTAGATATAATATTTATTTATATCCTTTATGGTACACTAAATAAACTTCACAATAATACATAATATTATATAGCAGTACAAAAGGCGGTCGTATTGCTCGAGGAAATCTCTTATCGACTACCTTGGGATGGACATAAGAGATGGAAAACAATGAAAAAGAAATCACTAAAATCGGTTAAAAGCTGCCGAAGATATTAGAATTTACGTGTATTTTAATTTTATCACCCCCCTCTCTCACCCCCACCCCTTTTACCCTCTCTCACTGAAACTTAACTTTTATAAAGAACGCAATGCTAAAAGAACCACTTGAATCCTACTTAATTTTAAGGAGTTATCCTCTTCAGGTCCGAAGATATTCATCAGATCTTCACCATATTTTTATGGGACCAAATGACAAGCACCAGCTTTCAATTAAAGAAAGAATGGTCGAAATCGGTTCACACAGTAGAGAGAAACGAGGTAACAAACATAAAAAAAAGCAACATACAGTCGAATTGAGAACTTCCTCCTTTTTTTGAAGTCGGTTAAAAAGAGATATCTGCCAAATATCTGCGTGCTACAGAAACATTAATCTCGATTCTCGAACCCGCGGGCTCTTGTTGCATACATAGCGTTTAACCAATTGCACTAAGAAAGCTGTCAAAAAAGAATACCGGTGACTCGAAATTATTTGTTATCATAAACATAGTTTTCTATGAAGTCCCAATAGCCCAAAGATCAAAGGTAGGTTCCAACCTTAAAAGAAGCAATTGAAACAGGGAACCATCTACCATTCGCTATAAACATAATAAAAGTTATATTTATTGTTTCATTAATGATAATATACCCAATAAATTAACATGTTATAGGAAATAATTATATTAGTATTATTATACCTGCACGACCTGTAAGTAAGGAGTGTAAATACATAGTGATAAGCACAATGCAATCAAAATAACGATCTCTCGCCGATCGAACTAACATGAATAGTTTTTCACTATGACTTATAAGAGTGGACACCGGGAACAAAATTTCTGCGCATTGTACTTGTACACGGGAACCCCGTGAAGCGAGAGCGAAGATGATGTTACAGCGTAGGCGTGACGGAGACAGCAACAGAAGGATACTGGACCGCTCATTTTTGTTATAAATATTTTGTTTGCAGTGTCGCTTCTGGCCCCTAGGAATGTTTCCTACGATTATTATAGTGGTCGCGATCCTTGGAGATAGCTTATATAGAAAGTACATTGCACAATCACACTTCCACCTATTTATATCCATACTAATATATAAAGCTAAAGAGATTGATTGTATGAACGCGCCCATCTGCTAGGTCGAATTGAATAATTGTTTTAGTATTTGTTTGCCCATTTATAGGGAGAGGCTATAGGGTGATTTTTTACTTTGACATTTTTCCTGGAAACACTTCTTCACGCGGTAAAAGCCCCAGAGCATTACAAGTACTTCATAAACCGGCAATGGAAAATGTACAAACTTCACGCAGCGCCCGTGTCATTGACCGCCAGCGTCAGCTGTTTTTATTATGATTACATAACGTCATTTGATATAAACGTGCACATTAATTACTTAAAGGTCGTCTATGATCTTCTAGCGTAAAAGCGCTGTTATCATAATGTTATCAAAATATTAGGAACAGTTTTTCTGTTTAAATTGTATCATAAATGTTAATTCATTTAAATTACGGGTAAAAATATTGTGTTTGTACTAAAAAAAACATATCTCAAACAACGCGTTAATTAAATATTACTTAAATTTTTATTTTTAGTTCCAATTTTCGCCGCACGCGAATTAAGGATACTTATATGACTTATAATATATTTAGCATCATCAATGGTGCAGTTGGCTTAGACACCGGCTGTGAAAGAAAAGACAAGGGTTCAATTCTTTTGCGGTCATTTATTCAATAAATGACATGAATGTTCATTAAATGATAGTATGAACTTAATATTGACTTATTTATCTTTAGTACTATTTTTATTGCGATGAATGGCGAGACTAGTATGACATTCGCCTGATGGTAAGCGAGACATTAGCTCATGGACAGTAGGAAAACCAAACAATATCGTGCAATATAAAGCAATGCTTGGCATTCCATTGCGCTCGCCTACCTGAAACATACTATATTAAGTCGTAATGTAACAATGTCCTTTAAACTGGAACCAACAGAGCATTTACATTGCTGTTTGGCGGGAGAAATAGACATTGCGGTGATACCTACCCAGGCGGCCTCTCACATAAGTATGAGAGGCTTACCACCACTTGAATACTTTCTTTGTTTCTTATCTTGCGACTACCCAGTTATGTCTTATTTCTATTCAATCGAGTCTATCTAAAGGTTGTCTGGACGACATTCCCATTCGCGATAAGACTGCTGATATACGCATATTTTTATGTTTTATATACTTGTTAACTACTTTTAACTTCGAAAGCTGTAAAGTTATTGAAACAATGGGAAGTTAAATAAATAACAAAGCGTGGGGTGTTTACAACAATTACTTATCCTCCTGCACCCCACGCTTTATAACAATAAAATATATGTATTTTACTCCATTTTCTTATCTTAAATTCAGTATCAATTATTTTTACTTTTTTAGTTGTGTATCTTATTAAAGCGTGTATTTTAGTTTTTTTTAACTATTATTTAATTGTTTTGACTAAAAACATCCATCTACGGCTGTATTTCCAATCAGTAACGCCATCTGTTGGGCAGTAGTAACATTTGACACTTGAAGAATACAATGTTAACGCCATCTAGCGATGAATAGTGCAAACATTCATTATTGACGTTATCACGCCATCTGTTAGTCAGTAGCAAATTATGTTCATCTATACGCCATCTAGTGGTCAGTAGCAATGGTCATCAATTATAAGAATAATGAATCCTGGCGAATCTAATCAGGATAATCATATATTTTAATCGAATTATTGTATTGTCATCGGTCTTTGACAGGTGTGCAAAATTTGAACGAAATCTGGCCGTTTAAAGTGGGTCAAAATCGCGCCCAAAGAAGTCGGTTACAAACAAACATACAAACATACAGGTGAAGCTAATAAAAAGCGTGTAACAATCTGAAAAACAAACCAAATCCGTAATAAAGGCAAAAAATATTTAATTCAATGCGTAACATTTGCGTAAATCTAAGAAACTATTATGCAAACTTAATTTTACCGGTGTGGTACATTAAAGTATCAAATCTATCTGCGGTAACTCGTAATTGGCTATGTTTTGTATACAATCACTACATAGTATAAAACAAAGTCGCTTTCTCTGTCCCTATGTCCCTTTGTATGCTTAAATGTTTAAAACTACGCATCGGATTTTGATGCGTTTTTTTAAATAGATAGAGTGATTCAAGAGAAAGGTTTATATGTATAATACGTACATATTATTGTACAGAAATCTATTTGTACCCGGGCGAAGCTGGGCCGGGCCGCTAGTTTATAATATACAGGTTCGTTTGTTATTGACAGCTTTGAGCCACCCAAATAAAATAAAATAAATAAGTATAGAAATAGCCTAACCTTTAGACAATCGGCTGTGCACGGTGTAAGTTAAATTTCGAAACTCCAGATCCATTTCGGCTGTCTGCAACAAAACAAACATTATTATCCTCAATGTACACGTGAAGTGACTATTAATTTACAACCTGATATACGAATATCTTCGTTTATTGGTTTTTGTTTTGGCATCACATAAAAATTTGTTATTCCTGGGTGTGTAAAGTAGATTAAAATCATTATAAGGTATTGCATAAGGATAGAAGATTACATTATCTACACTAATATTATAAAGAAGAAAGATTTGTATTTTTGTATGTAACGAATAAACTCAAAAAGTACTGGACCGATTTTAATAATTCTTTTTTCATTAGAAAGCTACATTATCACTGAGTAACATAGGCTATATTTAGTACTAGATTAGCCTTTAAATTAGCCTTTTTTCCTAATTTAGTGATTCATGGTCGTTTTAAGATCCTTAATTTTTAAAACTACGCAACGGATTTTGATGCGGTTTTTTTTAATAGATAGAGTGATTCAAGAGGAAGGTTTATGTATATAATACGTGCATATTATTGTAGAGAAATCTACATGAACCCGGGCGAAGCTGGGCCGGGCTGCTAGTATCAAATAATTTTGCTGATAAGAACCCTGACAAAAACTTTAAAAGGTATTATTGCCAGCGCTGGCCGGTACGAAATGGCAATTTAATTTTTTACCAAAAGATATTCAAACTTATCCAGTGGGAATACAACATAAATTCCATTGTTTTAAATGATGTCGCGACATGAGAAATGACTTTCGATGCCATGCCGATCCGGAGCGCGGTCCTATCAAAGGTAAACACAAAGCCACACATGGGACCTTTTAAGATTATGCTATACTAATCAATGCTGCAATTGATACAAACAAGAATTGGCAGTATAGATATTAGATAGAGAGACAATAGAGAATGAAAATGGTATGATGCAGAGATGGAGTATGGCTTTAGAGTTCTGCTCCATCTAGTCTTTAGAGAGTTTATAAGATAAACTCTCTTGCCGATTTAAAAAAATAGTTAATAGAAAAAGATATCTTAGGATCAGCAAAAGTGCAGATCTTTGGATTCTAACTCTATAATTGTATTGTTAAAATAAAACCGTTACCTAATATTACCTACTAAGATTTCATAGAACTTGAACAATAAAGCTACCTAAAACAGTTGTATACAATTAAGCATCATACATAAGCAATTTTAAAACTTTTTTAGTAACCACAAAAACAGCTTTATGGTGTTTTAATAAATATCCAATTTTTATCGGTGCATAATTACATTTTTTGTCATCGTAATAAGTCATGTAGCTATTTTTAGACACGCAATAATTTTATCTTTTAGTTCCGTGACCTAAGTATTATGAATTGGGCTCACTAGCCATTAAAGAAAGCGGGGTTCTCTACAGGGAGTCGTAACCATTGGCATGTATATACGTAGTTCGCAAAAAGTTTCTTTTATTGCTATGAATGGTGACTCGAGCATGCCAATCACCTGATGATAAGCGATACGATTCTCATGCATAGTAGCAATACTAGGCATTCCACTGCACTCACCAACATGAGAAATAAGATGTTAAGACTCAATATGTCCAGTAGTTAGTAGTACACATTAATAATAATAACATTAGACCCTTGTTACTGTATCATACAAGGATCTTCTCTATACTCCGACACAACGTTGATTGTTCAAATGTCGTATGTAAAACTCTACGAATGTCGAATATGCCTGAATACTTTACAAAATGTCCGAATCCTGTATCGTAGGTCGTAACCTAAGACTAAGTTCGAAGTGAATGCTAAGTTTCATAGAGAATATTATTTATTTTTAGAAGTGGATTTTTTATCTTTTACGTGAATGTACGAATATTTGTACTTGGTGTCGGAGTAAAGCGTATCCCCCTGGTCACAAGTTCAGCTCGCTAGTGTGTACCCGTCTTTAGTATCACCTCATGATGTTTGTGAGATCGAAAGTCTCTTAGTTTTTACCTATGTCACTGCTATTTTGTGGTTAGTATGATTATAATTTATACATTTATTTACCTGAGAGTTACGTTGCCTTAGACTAATGTTTCAAACGCATGAAATCTTTTTGCTTTGGAGTCAAAAATAAATTTTAAATACTGGTGGTAGGTCTCTCATATGTGAGAGGCCATCTGGGTAGGTACCACCGCAATGTCTATTTCTCCCGTGAACAACACTGCGTAAATGCACTGTTGTGTTTCGGATTGAAGGACATTGTAGCCAGAGTAACTACTGGACATATTGAGACTTAACATCTTATGTCTCAGGATGGCGAGCGCAGTGGAATGTTGCTACTGTTTATGAGCGGTCATATCGCTTACCATCAGGCGAACGGCTTGCTCGTCTCGTCATTCATTGCAATAAAAAGAAATAAAGTTGATGATATAAATTTCTTGGAAATTATTTCCAAATTGTTTTTCTCTTTGTATTTTAGCATCGACACTACGAAATGAAATAACAAAATACAGGAAACAGTGTTCACAATAAAATTTATTACGGTAGACAGATCGAATCGTTCTCTTCTTACGCGAACAGAACCTTGAATGCTGTTAACGCAGGCCTATAGGCTATAATAAAAAAAGCTAAAAGTGTAAGTTGGCAGCAATTACAATACCATTGACATTATCATGCCCATATAAATACAACAATGAGAACAGATGTCAATGTCGGGTGTTAATTGATTCTTATAATCGAAAAGTTCAAGTTACTACCGCTTATGGCGAATCGTCTCTGTTATGTACGTTTCCTTATTGTCCAAAGAGGTGTGTTTATAAAAAAAGTTATAAGTATGTAGTTCGTTATTAAAAAAAGAAAAAAAGCTCAGGTGATTTTCAAGACAAGAATTGTGTGCACGACACGAAATAACTAGTTAAAAATAAATAATTATTCCTGAAGTGGTTTCATTTTCCCAAACCTCACACTATGTGCCTACTGCGCATGCGCGGTGCGGCTCCCGAGGGGGTGAGAGGGCTGGGGGGCGCCTCGGTCACGTGGTACAAGCGGGGCGGGGTGACGTCGAACAAAACTCTCCGCACCCAAAACCCAGCCGTATTCACGCCCCGGGAGTCCTTAGGGATGGGTGCATGGTGTGAGGGGTTGCGCGGGGATGAGCCCCACATTGTTGTGTGGAAATCGAGATGATTGTAAGGAAATTGTAAAAATAAGTGAGAAATAAAGATTATGACGGGTGCTGAAGGGTGAGGGGCTAGGGGGGGTGAGCGTGGACCGAGAAAGGATATAAAAGAGGGGCGGTTTGGCCGTATCGGCAGCTTCGCGCCGGGCCCCGCCAGAAGAGGACCTCTCCAAAGGAAGACAAGAAACGAACCGCTGCTCCACGCTCGCCCGCCCCTCGCTCGCTCGCCCGCAGGCCCGTCAGCCGTTGAAGAGAATTGGTGTTTTGAAAATTGAACCAAAATCCCTAGGAAATCTATCACGCACATTCGTTGGTCCTTCGCATCCGGATTATGAAGAAAAAGCAATCGTTGATCATTCGCAAACGAATTTGAAGAGGAAATATCAAGATCGAAGACTTGGAAATATTGAAGAAATTTCGACGAATCTGATTGGTCGAGAAGTCGTTCGAAGTCTCGGAACTTATGCCTGGTGCAAGATTCATTTGGAAGTTTCTAACAGTTTGAAGACTTGGTTCCTGGAAGATTGTCTGAACATTTTTTAAGCCACAACGCGGAGAAATCGTTCGAAGTCTCGGAACTTATGCCTGGTGCAAGATTCATTTGGAAGTTTCTAACAGTTTGAAGACTTGGTTCCTGGAAGATTGTTTGAACATTTTTAAGCCACAGCGCGGGATTTGTATTTTTTCAGAACAACCGCAAGAAAGAAAAAGATGCCTGTTACTCGCTCGAAGAAGGGAAGTGTGATCGACGCGTCCGAAAGATTGAGCCCGGCCGTAAGGGTGCCCCGTACCGAGGTTGGTCCGTCCAGTGCACCACAAGTAATCACTCAAAGCACTGCGGCGGCCGCCCGAGGCGCGGGTGCCACGCCCACAGGGAATGCTGGCCCATCCGTGAAGACAACTGCAACCTCTGCAAGAACGACGACGACCTCCGAGGATACCGCGACTACTTCAGAGACTGCATACACGGAAACAACGGCGAGTTCGAACACGGCGACCACGCAGGCAGAGAAGGACGACGGCGACACCCTGAAGCCATCCAAAGGCGCCAAATCACAGCGATCGCAGCGCAAGAAGCTTGCTGAGCTCGAGGCACAGGAAAAGATAGCACAACTAAAGCTGGAAGAGGTGCGCGCCTCGCTTGCGTTGGCCCAAGCGAAGTTGGAAAAGGAACGCGCCGCAATTAGCGACGATGAAGAGGACTCTGTGGAGTCCGGAGATGAGCACGACCGATCCAGTCGTGTACAGGAATGGTTGGAGGGTCAAGAGGAACCACCAACAAAGAAGCAGGACTCACCAGACGAGGATGATTCGAAAGGACAAGGACAGGGAGCTCGCAAGAACAAGGAATGCGAGCACCGGGAGCGCAAAGATGAGCCCCGGCCTGCGCGTCAGCCACCGAACGTGGACGTCACCTCACTGGCGATAGCTCTCACCAAAGCCGTGAAGATGTCGAGAGACGCACCGAGATACCTGCAGGAGCTGCCCATGTTCGATGGGCGAAGCAGCGGCTGGCTCGCTTTCGAAGCTGCCTACTATGAGACTGAAGCTGTATTCTCAAGAACTGAAAACGTTTCACGATTGAGGAAGAGCGTCAGGGGGGCGGCGAGCGAAGCGATTAGCGGTTTACTGATTAGCCAACCGGAGCCGGAGACGATTATGAAAGCTTTGAAGAGAAGATTCGGTCGTCCCGACGCGCTAGCCATGCACGAGCTGCAAAAGATGAAGACACTTGGGAAGTTGACCGACAGCCCAAGAGATTTGTGTATATTTGCTGACAAAGTGGCAAATACTGTGGCCGCTATTGAAGCATTGAAGAGGATCCATTACTTGTATAATCCAGAAACAGTCAAGACGACTATAGAAAAGTTCACGCCCACGCTGAGAAGCAAATGGTACGATTACGCCGCCGCATGCAAGGAAGATGTACCCGACCTGAAGAGGCTGGCAACTTTTCTCAGCGAGGAGGCCGACAAGTGTGGAGCGTACGCACCACTCGAGGACGTCCCTGTGGAAAGGCGTGGAAGAAAGAACATCGAACGCACTTTCGTCGCGGACGACAACTTAGAAGAGTGCCCGCTGTGCAAGCAGAAGCATCAGTTACCTGAATGCAAGCAGTTCAGAGACGCCAACGTGGGGGACCGGTGGGAGATCGCGAAGCGGTTTCGAATATGCTTCCGATGCCTGAGGAGCACGCACCGACGAGGAAACTGCAGAGCCAAGAAGTGCGGCCGGGAGGGTTGCCTGATGGCTCACCACCGCTTCTTGCACAAGAACACGGGGAGGACGCCGTCAGCACCTCCCGGGCAGTCCGTGCAGGAGGAAGTGGTCACGTCCGCGGAGCTCGTCACACAGACGGATCGTGGAGGAAACCGGCAAGCATTTCTCAAGATCGCACCTGTCACACTCACCGGACAAGGCGGAGCACGCGTGCACACCTACGCGCTCATGGATGACGGCAGTACCGTCACGCTCGTCGAGGAAGGGCTGGCAGAATTGCTAGGTTTGCAAGGTCCGCGCGACGAAATGTGGGTGCAAGGTCTCAACGGAACGATGAAACACGCAGATAGCCGCAGAGTCGACGTCAAAATACGCGGGCGCTACAGTGACGAAGAATATATGATACGCAACGCACGCACTGTATCACACCTGATGTCCACCAGACAAAGCGTCGACAAGAGGGACATTCAACACTGTGCACACCTTCAGGATATACAAGAGCGACTGATCTATAAGAACGCCAATCCAAAGATACTGATTGGGCAAGACAACTGGGAGTTCTTGGTGGCGCTCGAGATGCGGACCGGGAGCAGAAGCCAGCCTGTCGCGTCTCGCACGAAGCTGGGATGGGTTCTGCACGGGTATAAGTCAGCACTTCAGAACATCAATGCCTTCTGCGGACACACAGTCACTTTGGATGAGCACATGGAAGAAATGATGAAAAGATTCTTCGACTTAGAGTCGCTTGGAGTGGAGCCTAGAAAGCCGAAAAGTGATCCCGAAGAGCGCGCTTTGCAAATCCTGCAAGAAAGAAGTCGAAGGATGCCAGATGGACGCTTCGAAACTGGACTCCTCTGGAAACGGGACGACTGCACGATTCCCAACAATTACGATTATGCCTACAATAGATTGAGAAATTTAGAAAAGAAGCTCGACCGTGATGAGGACCTGAAGATGAAGTATGAAGAGAGGATAAGTAACCTCCTCGTCTCAGGATACGCGGTCCCGACTACTTCGCCAGCACCACAAGGAAAAATCTGGTACCTTCCGCACTTTGCCGTGTGTAACTCAGCGAAGCCAAAGATAAGGGTGGTGCATGACGGATTTGAAGCACATCACCGATGGTTCCGGGGACCGGAGTTCCTGCGCCAACCGGCGGGAGAGTGGCCGGTGGAAGTGAAAGTGCCGACCCAGAAAACGAATGAAGAAAAGTGTCTAAGTGTCAGAGAAGAAAAGGCTTACACCTGTTTGCCCGATCTGTGTCGATTCGCGAAGTGGAGCAGTGCAGTGCGAACCGTGGCGCGAGTGTTGCAATTCCTGGACTTGTGCAGGCGGAAAACACACATTACGATGGCCGCAAGACGAAAGCGCACAAAAGGCAACACTCAGCAGGACCCCACGTGGAGCGCCTACCAGAAAAGTGATAGCAAATCGAGACCGGAGCTCAAGGTACAACAGAAAAAGTTCATGAGTCTAGACGCGTGTTACCTAAGGCGCGCCGAAGAATTGTGGCTAAGAAAAGTGCAAGATGACAGCTATGCGAGTGAAAGATTGCGCGTCATAAGCGGAAGCCCACCCTCGCCGACAGATCGACTCGCCTCCCTACGTGTGTTCGTGGGAGAGGACGGCTTATTGCGTTTGCGCGGAAGAATAACAGCGGCGAAAAGTGTAAGCGAAGACACAACAAATCCAGTCCTGTTAGACGGACAACATGAATACACGAAGATGTACGTGCAACATGTGCACGAAAGGATGTTCCATGGAGGAGTGGAAATGGTGGTAAATGAACTAAGACAAAGGTTCTGGATAACTAGAATACGTCCGACCGTGAAAGGAGTATTGAAGAATTGCCCACCATGCAAAATAAGAAAAGCGAAGCCCACTATCCCAGCCACAGGAGATCTTCCCGCGGCGCGACTGGCGCACAACACACGGCCCTTCTCCTACACGGGACTAGACTACTTCGGTCCGCTGGAAGTGACCGTCGGAAGACATCGGGAGAAACGATGGGTTGCCCTATTCACCTGCATGACCATAAGGGCGGTGCATCTGGAAGTGGTCGCGTCACTGAGCGCGGACTCTGCCGTGTCAGCACTCAGGCGATTCATCGCGCGCAGAGGCCAACCGACGGAACTATGGTCAGACAACGCGACGTGTTTCAAGGCTGCGGATAAGGAATTGAAGGAGGCGTGGGAAGCAACAGGAAGAGAGGCAAATGCACGCTGTATCAACTGGCGTCGCATTCCCCCCGCCGCACCCTTCATGGGCGGAGCATGGGAAAGACTGATACGCAGCGTTAAACAATCCCTGCGAGTGATACTAACAGAGAAATACCCGAGCGACGAGACATTGCACACACTGTTAGCGGAGATAGAAAACATTGTGAACTCACGACCACTCACTCATGTGGCCGTGACACCCGACGAACCGGAGGCGTTAACCCCCAACCACATACTGTTGGGGCCTAACTGTCACGTTGCAGCGCCAGGCGACTTCGCGGACGACGACACTTCTGCGCGCCGATGCTGGAAGCGCGCGCAGCGACTGGCCGACGAGTTCTGGCGGCGCTGGGTGAGGGAGTACCTGCCTTCGCTCCAACACCGGCGGGAGCCCCGCACCACCGGCGCACCCCCGAAAGTAGGGGACTTAGTCGTCGTGTGCGACGCCAACCTGCCGAGAAACGTCTGGCCGAGAGGCCGGGTGTCCAGAATCTACCCCGGGGAAGACGGCGAGGTGCGAGTCGTCGACGTCACAACGAGCAACGGGCACATCCTGCGGCGGCCGTCCCGGAAGATCGTCGTGCTCCCAGTGGAAATCGCGAGCTGCGACGGCGGGAGAAATGTGCACGACACGAAATAACTAGTTAAAAATAAATAATTATTCCTGAAGTGGTTTCATTTTCCCAAACCTCACACTATGTGCCTACTGCGCATGCGCGGTGCGGCTCCCGAGGGGGTGAGAGGGCTGGGGGGCGCCTCGGTCACGTGGTACAAGCGGGGCGGGGTGACGTCGAACAAAACTCTCCGCACCCAAAACCCAGCCGTATTCACGCCCCGGGAGTCCTTAGGGATGGGTGCATGGTGTGAGGGGTTGCGCGGGGATGAGCCCCACATTGTTGTGTGGAAATCGAGATGATTGTAAGGAAATTGTAAAAATAAGTGAGAAATAAAGATTATGACGGGTGCTGAAGGGTGAGGGGCTAGGGGGGGTGAGCGTGGACCGAGAAAGGATATAAAAGAGGGGCGGTTTGGCCGTATAGGCAGCTTCGCGCCGGGCCCCGCCAGAAGAGGACCTCTCCAAAGGAAGACAAGAAACGAACCGCTGCTCCACGCTCGCCCGCCCCTCGCTCGCTCGCCCGCAGGCCCGTCAGCCGTTGAAGAGAATTGGTGTTTTGAAAATTGAACCAAAATCCCTAGGAAATCTATCACGCACAAATTGGTTTCTAAACAGCCATGTTTCAAAAAAACAATAATAAAATAAAGTATTTAGGGTAAAATAATGAAGAGCATAATTCACGTGAAAATGTGCTATAAATCTTTATTTTATTTTTATTGATCTAAAGTATAAACCAAAATAACCCAATTTCAAAACTGACATGCCACTGACATGCCGTGATCGAATGTTGGACAAAACAAAACAGAAAAAAAAAACAACCGTTATAGATTGGTTATAGACCCAAACTGCTTTGAACCGATAACATTTTTGATTAGAGAACATTCTGGAAGGCGGTTGAATTTATCAATTAATTAATCTGTTATTGCGTTTTATTATTTCTGGTTTTAATCTTTAAGACGTCATGGAATTCATCAATTTTAAGAATAACACTCAATTTTTATTTGATGTGATATTTATTGTTGCCAAAATATAGAACTTTCGAGATAATTGTCATTGTAAAACTATGAGCACAAATCAATATTTTTTGCTATTTAAGAAATATCTGCAAATATTTATGTACAAAACCGTGACAGTTTGCATCGTAAGTAGGTAACCAATATAAATTATTTATGAATAGCATGACCTATTTTTTACTCTATTACGTTCGTCGTAACTGGCCGTGACTGAAGAGGTTTCTTACGTATGTTCTAACTTTAAATTATTGTTATATTGTGCAGTTAAATTATTAATAACTTAGTTTTTATTGTATCCTTAATTCGTGTTAACTAATGAGCAATTCTTAATCATAGCTTAATAAATATGATTTATTACTTATGATATAAAAGGTAACAAACCACAATAACACTTAAAACTTATCTAACATATTATAAATAGAAAAATAATTTGCATTTCAGTAATTTGTTATGGCAGCGTGCGGGTCAATAACCTCTAGCATCAGCTGATTTTATTAGCATTTACGTTGCAAAAATGCATACACAATTATTTTAAGATATAGTCGTTGCATTTCTTCGTAACATGAGAAATGCAATAAAAGTTTCTTTACGTAATGGTTTCTTAGATTTACGCGAATGTTACACATTGAAATAAAACTATTATTTACGGATTTTATCGCGAAATTGGTTTTATTTTTTACATTTTTGACTTCCCGACGTTTCTATCACTTTACAGCTTTCGTGGTCACGGGGCGGACTGAGGTATTAGACTCAGCTCTGTGACTGTTACAATTCAACTACCCTTATTTTACAATTATTAATTTAAATGTAATTTAAATTTAAAATAAAATTCGCGATAAAATCCGTAAATAATAGTTTTATTTCAAAGTTTCTTTACGATTAGCATACCCGTACCAAGATCTGTAACACAACTCTGTATAGTAACCATCCTGAAGCGCTTATTTTACTGGTTTAAAATATTAGCAGCCGTTTTTTATAATAGACCTATCTAGGGTTGCCGGAAATCAGTAGTTGCAAGCTACTTCCAAAATCCTTGAGAGAATCCGTGTTTAGCAATGCATTTGCCATGGTTGAAAAGAAACGAAGAGCAAAATTTTATAGAAGCCTAAAAGCGAATCAAACTAAATCTGTATCTGAAATTATTTCTATTCGAAACTGCACTAACTTTTAGTATATATGCAATGCTTTCTAATCTCTAATACCGAGATCATGGAAAGTCGGCACTCGGCAGAACAGTAGTTCCGCCACTTTCACCAGCTCACAACGGATTTACGGTGTCACTTTGACATTTCACGTTCTCTTTCATCGGTATCATATGATTAATCTATACATAGGTTGGCGAAAATTCTTCGTATTTTATATGAAAATTCAAGACATTTATTTTTCAATGTTTATTTGTATTTCATAACCGTAGGTTACTCATATGTGCCATTTTTTGTATGACTTTCTGCCATCTTGTAGGTTGTACGTTGCTGTAGAAATTTTGGGACTTCTGATCAAAAATACGCAACAAGTAGTTTTGACAGTCATTCTTTCATATTAATCTGACACATTCTCTCTCTCTCTCTCTCTCTCTCTCTCTCTCTCTCTCTCTCTCTCTCTCTCTCTCTCTCTCTCTCTCTTCAGCCATAAGAAGAAAAAAATGTCTTGAGTTTTCGTATAAGGTGCGAAGAAACTTATTCCCTAACCTATTTATACTTCGACACTCAGTTGTATTCATTCCATTTATATTGATTATACTTGTTAAACATATATTCTCGGAAAGACTGAAAGTTACTACTATCGGTCTAAAAAGATCCTAAGTCCTAAGTTAATGTTACCTGTATTAAATCATAATAATGAATGCAATTCGATTGCATAATGTATGCGCATAACACGGAATGTACATATTTTGTTTGTCTATCCGCTTTCTTCGTAGGTATGAACAGTCTCCGCATCTTTCTCGAAGACGCTTTCACAATTTAGCATCCATATGTTTCGTCACAGATTGCCTCAAGCCACACCTCGGAGTTTTCTGTCTCCACCAAGGTTACTATCGTTGCAGCAATTCCTAAATTGTGGTAATTGTTGCATATTTAGACTGGATAGCGATCACCGTCATCGATGGTGATAAATCGGTATATTTTTTTTTATTGCTATGTATAGCGAGTCGTACATGCCATTCGTCTGATGGCAAGCAATACGACAGCTCAGGGCAGCAATTCTTGGCATTCCACTTGCCATTCCTGAGACGTAAGATGTTAAGTCTCAATATGTCCAGTAGATACTCTGGCTACAATTTCCTTCAAACCGGAATAAAACAGTGCATTTACACTATTGTTTAGCGGGTGAAATAGACATTGCAATGGTCTACCATCAGTATGTTATTTAAGACATATTTTGAAATCTTTGGGCACTTTTATCTCTATTCAATCGCAATTCTGTGTTCCGTTAAGCTAATGTTCCATTGACCTCAATGTCTGGTATATTTTTATTTGCTACATACCTTTCACTGTTTGCCTTTTTTTTTATTAAGTTTAGATTTGTTCATATATTCATATGAGCGAATCAGCAGGCGTTGTTTCGTTTTGCTACTCTGCAGGAGCAATCGTCTCATTTAACTTCTGACTGACTGATAGGCACGTCGCCATTCGTTTGTATGAAATAATTTAAAGTGAATGACTCAACATAGATTCAGAATATGAAAGTGAGAGGTCTACGTTTATTTTGAGTTCATTAATATTTAATCTATCTGGCTTGTGAATCAAAATAATATTTATTGAAGTCGATTACGCAATAATCGTTTGTCAAGTGTTTGTCTCTAGTGTTTTGTTTGTATAAAATACTCGCTAATTATTATTGATTTTATGACGAGTGTTATTTTAATTATTACAAAATTTTATCTGACATAAATCATAGCTTTGTTTGATTCAAGTTTTAAGTATCTCTGTATCTGTATCAGCCCATATACGTCCCACTGCAGGGCACGGGCCTCCTCTACAATCGAACGTACGATTGAGAGTGGTTAGGCCATATAGTCCACCACGCTGGCCTAGTGCGGGTTGGCGGACTTACATACCATAGAAAATTTTATAAATCGCTATGGTATGCAGGTTTCCTGGTTGGTATGTCTTATGGAAAAAGATTACTTATTAACTTTTTGTGTTTATGTTTGTAAAGTATTTATAAATGTCTAAACGAATGTTGTGTTCGCCTATTATTTGCATGTGTACCTGTATTAGCCCAATTGTTAAATTTACTTAAGAATATTATGTATACTGTGCTCTTGGTGTACCAAATATACTAAAATATTTGCTGATGATCATATAATTTCAAAGTTTAGTAGGTTCTGAAATGTTCAAATCATATGGTAAGTATAACCAAAAGTAATATACAGGGTGATATTGACACATGTTACTTAAATTAACTTACATGTTTCTCATCACCCCAGGTGACATTGTGTATAATTTGAAAGCAATATAAGAAGATTTTTTGTCATAAATCGTGATTTTCGTTTTCACGATTTTTGGACTTCCCATGTAGATAAGAGTATTTTTACCGCTTAGATGAACTTCAGTTCGGTTAAGGAACTAATCGGAACCAAAAAAAACTCAGTATCTATAGGGGTTGATCAAAAGCCTTGAAACCTAAAATCGTGATTTTTGACAAAACTATCAGGCGGTTTTTATTCAAATTTACCATATGTCAATATCACTCTGTATAAAAGAGATTATTTAATGCAACTCACCTTACTGCTCAGATATTTTAGATAATTTTTGTAAAAAGTCGAGCTATAGGCCGTAACATTCTTTTCTCGAAGCAATTCAGACCATTTTCAACCCCCTATAACTTCGTTGTGGCTAAAGCATGAAGCCTGAATTTTCAGTTACTAAGCAGGCATTGTGTAAACACGGTATATTTAAAATTTCATTCAATTTGAACCAGTAGTTTAATAATTGTAACTAGTCAAACTTTCTTAATTTTGTCACTCACTGACTGACTGACCGATCATCAAAAGTCTAAGGCACTTCTAGCAGACATAGAACCTTCAAATTTAGAATATAATTAGTGTTTAGTGTCTAAAGTAAGGGAAAATTAAAACATTTCATAATTTGTGTCTAGTTTTCTAGATAGATCAACTGCGTGAATAACTTTGTAATCCCATATAAATGTATAGGATTACAAAGTTACATTTGCAGTTAATGAATCATTGTACCCGTATATAATGGAATAATAGTTGTAGATAGATATCTATATACATGAGGCATAACAGGAGGGGATATAGAGAGGGAAATGGTGTATTCAGCCCATGAAACTGTACAACATTCCTCTAGAAAAACATGACGAAGAAAAGCTTGCAAATAAATAGATTAAATAACTCGAAAATATCAATTACAATGAAAGAAAGAACATTAATAATCAAATCCGCTATACTTGTGATAAATTGATACCTACAAAAATAAGAAAAATCCATAAGACAGAGGCTTTAAGAAAAATCGTTAGTGATATTCTAGAAGTAAGAAGTACCGAAAAGGAAAAAAGTAGGACTACAAAAAGAAGTGAGATCCCATCAAAAACATCCTGTAAAAAAACTCCAAGTCTCGCAGCTCAGGTTTTCTACCGCAAAAAGTTGTGAGATGCATGTAATACCAAGTCGATTAATTTATTTAGTCCTTAAGGGACCTTCTATATAAAATTATTACGTTAGTTATTACCATATCAATATTAAAAATTCTTTACGTTTTAAATAAATAGATCGACTTGGCCAGCAGCATTATGTATAAATTGTACGATACATTATGTTTTCATGCGATTTCATCAAACGCCATGGAGCCATACATCGTTTAAAAGGAGAAGAAATTAAAAATAAATTATCAAACACTATTCGTCTTATTGAAAATAACACTGGTCAACAAAATTTTGTAACAACAAAGGTGCTAGCTAATTTTAAATTACCCATCTATCCTCATTTTATTACCATATTTATTTTGATTCCATCAGATCTAGTTTTCGTGTTACAGCTACCCATAAAATTAAAAATTAACCGTTTTTGTTTCACTTTCCTCTTCAAATAGAATTTGTTTATTTGAAGAGCGAAGTGTTTTGTTGTATTTTTAGAGTTAAATGATTCTTAAATAATGTCAAGAAAGTGTAAAAATAATCCTGACAAGTTTTGTTACATTTGTGATGACATTACTTTCAAAACTCAATGAAGGAATTTGACACCAGAGACCAAAAAATCTTTATGTTAAGAAAGACTGGCCCAAAAGGTAATGTCTTACTTCAGGAAAAATAAATATTTAAAACACTATATTGGTACAGTCTGAGAATGTATTTTTACCACCTTCACACATAAAGCTTGTCGTAAGTAGTATTAAAAGTAGGGACACCTATGAAGAACTTCGTGAAAGCTCTGGACAGGAGTGTTGACGACTTTTTATATTTGAAAGGGCATATTTGTTAGACCTCAAATCAGGCCATTGATAAAATATGATATATTTAATGAAAAGGTTTAAATTTAGAAAAATCAGCTTGAGAATCTTTCATGAAAATAAGTTCCAATTTTCTAGGAAATCATCGATTAAGTGACTATAAATGTATTATCGCGGAGCATTTATCTACTGAAAAAGCTTTGGGCTGTAATATGTCGTTGAAAATACATTTTCTTCATTCATATTTGGACTTCTTTCTTGAAAATTTGGGCGCCATCAGCGATTAACACGGTGAAAGATTCCATCCAGACATTTCTACCGTAGAAAAACGATATCAGGGCAAATTGAGTCCACGTATGTTAACTGATTATAATTGGACATTAAAACGAGACGTTCGTTAAGCAAAATACAGACGTAAATCATAAAAGTAAATTCATATTAATGTTACAATAAATCGAAATAACTTCTTTATGTTGATAAAAACTCAAAATTCCTAAAATGTTATAAAATCGAATTACAAAAAAACTATTCGTATTTAAAGGATTTTAATTTTATTTCTAGTATCCTTATCCTTGCCCTAAATTTAACTAGACAAAAGTTTTCATGTTACATGCAAAAGTTGTTTTTTTGTTGACTAGTGTAATTAAAAAGAACTTTGTTTAAGTAACCTCGAAAAACGTTCAAAGTTAATATTATTGACAATCAAATATCGTTTCAACGAAGATGATGATGGTTATAAAATCAATAATATTAGCAACACGAATGGCATTTAAAAATCCTGTACAATGATTGTTAATGATATAAAATAAGTTCTAATAGATATTAGATGAAATATCTACATAAATAATATTAACAGCATCATAAATTACCAAATTTTTATTTGTTCTAAAGGTCACTATTTGATATAACATAATCCGATTAGTATTAAAAATAAAAAAGGTACTAGATATTAGTATTGGAACACAATTTAAATGCATAAGGCACATTAATAGCACATATTTCACTATTGCTTTTAAAATTGGCAGGACTTGTACAAGATCAAACGAGTCACCTGTTTGTATGTGACATCGGATATCAAACACGGGTTAAGCCCAAAAACATAAATAGGTCAGTTTCTTTTTGGCGACCTTAAAAATGCCTAAAACGCATTACCAACCCCAAAATAAAGTATTGTCTATTACTATAATACATTGGCTCTTAACCATTTAGACACGAGGGACAACTTGATAAAAAAAGCCATTGACCACCTAGATGATTGCCTAGTTTGGTTGTTTAATACAGTAGCGAAATGTAAATAAATAACGGGTTCTATCAATCTATAACACATGCAAAAAATATTTTAAGGATGGCTCCGCGGAGCACTGGATATGCCTCCAGGGACCATCAGTGATCCGCGGACTACCTGTTAACCACTGCTTTAATGTAAGAAAGTCTGGTAAGCGATACGACCGCTCATGAACACTAGCAAACCAGACAACACCTTGAATTAAAAAACATGCTTGGCATTCCACTGCGCTCGCTATCCTAAGACATAAGATGTCAAGTCTCAATATGTCCAGTAGTTACTCTGACTACGATATCCTTCAAACCGAAACAACAGTGCATCCACACTGCTGTTTGGCGGGAGTAATAGACATTGGGGTGGTACCCACCCAGAGGGCCTTTCACATATGAGAGACCTACCACAAGTGAAAATGAAATTCTATGGCCTGGTACTCACTCGAGAACTGTAACTGTAGCTAGCATGATACAGCAACGAGGTTCTAATGTATACATGTTACAGTTTAAGCTCACGAACTACTTATAAATTATGTTCTTGGTAAGTAAATCTTACGTTTACGTACAACGTTACGGTTACAGAATAAATACCTTAAAATTGTCGACTTGCTGTGAGCCGCATGCCTACCACTCGCAGCAAGTTTGTGATCCGCGTACACGTAATGGTTTTGGATTACATAAATTACACCCTTAAATAAACCCCTTTACAAACATAGAGTTTACGAAAATCTTTTTTATATTCTAACAATTCTATCTTCGAGGCGAGAAACTCTCCGCAGGTAAATGAGCCTTAAAACATGAAATTGAAAAAAGAAACAAACATCTACTGTTATTGATGTTCTTTCTTGCGTGGTTTCCTTTCAACAATTAAAACACATTCAATATTCCAATCAAGTGTATTTACTAGCCTTAAGCTCTGTGGCGCCATCGTTCTATTATTAAGAAATCTGGAATGATTGCTCGGGTGTCGAGCTGTTTTTTTTAATAATATCAAACATTGCTTAATTCGCGACAATTGATTTCAAGCGCTATTTCGACAAACTGAACTATTGCCTTGATTACTGAAAGGTCTTTTTATTAGAGTATTACAAAGTTTTCAATGATTGGCACTTCATAGCGAAGGCCAGTGAAGTATTTGTTAACCTCCATATTTTTTGTATTGCCGTAATTTCAATGCATTTAGTCTAAATGGTTCGTTCTTATATGGTATGATCACACCTTATCCAAATTTTCCTATAGCATGACGTTTATGAATAGATTGTAAAAAACATACATCCTTAATGATTGTGATTGAATATGATTGTTCGACAGCCTCCGTGGTGTAGTTTTATTCCATCTATGAAATGAGAGGCCGCGAGTTTGATCCCCACACTATGACAATAGGGTGTAATTTCGGTGTATTATATAATCTGAAGGTTTACGAATGTTCAAAAAGAAAAGCAATAAAAATATCATATGAGAGATTTCGGTTTCTACAGTTTCTTTCAAAACTTTTAAATTGCTTTGTCATTAAGGCGAATTTGACCATTGGTGAAATCTAAAACTACTATACGAATACAATGTACTAACATTGTATTCACACAGCAATATTTTCGACACTTTAAAAGCAATATTAATTTTACAAAAGACATTGAATTTGTTGTGAAATCAAAATCTACTTGTCAGTGTTTGACAAAACTCGTACAATATT
Source organism: Hyles euphorbiae (assembly GCA_023078785.2). Classification (NCBI taxonomy): domain Eukaryota; kingdom Metazoa; phylum Arthropoda; class Insecta; order Lepidoptera; family Sphingidae; genus Hyles; species Hyles euphorbiae. Next base: position 10,791,207 of record CM041039.1, on the reverse strand, counting down.
TAATTCGGCATTCTTGTTAATGTAACCATAGTTCAAGTGTACATAATTTAAGGAAATAAAATTCATATTCAGCTATTACTCGGAATATATGCAAAAATAAACATTTAAATTAAATAAATACGAAATCACTGGTGGAGGTGAGAAACATGACCGTTTAATTATGAACCAACTGATTACGGATAAACCTTCGCTTATCTGTGGACTATGGCGCTATATTATTTAGCTATTATCATTCGTAAATAATGTATTACAAAAACTATTTCGTAACTCCCATTGCTTTATACCATTCTTCTTCCACACTTTATGAGTATTAAGAACAAGGTCCGTTTATCAACTCTTCAGAAAAACATTGCGTATTAGTAATTATGTTTACATCAAAACATTACTCAACATTACGTAGTCTTGTTGTTTTAAGCAAATATAAGTATAAGAACTTTTCTTAACAGTATCTTGCGTAAATATGATGCGTGTAGAAATACATGATTTGAAGCTAGGTTGGCGCCGTTACAGAAAATGAATTAATTTTTGAAATATTTCTTTTTCACTCTCTCCTTTTCTCTCTCTCTCTCTCCAACCTCATGATGTCCCCTGCTCATATATGGCCACCCCCAAAGATCTCCACATAATTGTTATGTCATAGCTGGGGCGAGGAAAATACACAGGAAAAAAATTCCTAAAAATTACCCCTTTCTTTGAGTTTGCCGTATGTCATCACTTCGCAGAATTTCATCCTTATTACCAAAACTATGGAATATTTTAATAACATATTTTGTTTGAAATTCCTCTGCTTCGTCTTTTAGCTAGGCGTGTTGATTTATCAAAAATCTAAGTATGCAGTTTTCAGTTTTATCAAAATCAGGATCGTGAACTCTTTTAGCATTTTTCGCTATGCATAATAGTTTCAGATTTAGGCAGCTTGGAAAATTCACCCTATATAATTAGACGAACGCTGTATTCTTCCGTTACTCATCGTCAAAATTATTTACCATAATGTCATATTTTTCATACATTTTACAACAGAAATATCTAGTTACCAACAGGTTAAGGTAATTTTGTCATTCTAACGTGTCAGTAAAAAATCCTGGCCCATAGTAACATACCATTATTAATTATTATTTATTATGATGCAATAATGTTGTCCAATCTTAGTTGAAAAAGATAGTATCTACTATCTATACGGCAAAACAGGAACCATGACAGGTTGACTTTGCTAATTTACAATTGTAATATGTGCGAAGTAAAATGTTGAATTAACTATGCATGATATGTCACTGTAAAAGCCCAAACTATTGCTATAAATCTTACGATTTCTTAGCAGGTCTACAACTGATTACCGGGTGTGAGACAAGAGACTGAAGTTTCGATTCCCGGACCGAGACAAATGTTTGTGAAACCCAAAAATATTTGTCTTGAGTCTGGGTGTTTGTGAGACTGATAAGTCTCTCGTAGTTTTTGATATCCTAGAGAAAAGACTTAATTGACCTTAATGTGAGGTTAGGATTATGTATGTGACTGGTTGGTGTATTTATTTATTTAAAGTTTGATATATTAGGTTTTAATTTTTGTTGCTATACTTCATTTGGCGCGATTAGAATAAAGTAATTTAATTTTTAACGATTGACGCTCCTTACAAAAAGCCGTCAACAGATAACTATATTCAAAGTGGTTTCATGAATATTCATAAATCAACAAGTGTATTATACTAGTGGAGATGCAAAAAAAAATATTTATACACAAATATACGTGTGTGTGTGATTTTAAATTATATATACATTTATGGTGACTTACAGGAATTGTAATAAAAAAAGAAATATAACTTCTTATGTGCGTACATAAGTACACACACATTTTTTTTGTACTTCCACCATTATCTACTTAAGTAAATATTAGACATTACGCATGTTACCATGCCGACGACACTGGGGTAGCCCAAGGACCGAAAAAGAAAAACAAAACGAAAAATAAATGCATGAGTTTCGAACTTTTACTTAAGAGTTGGTTAATTTTAGCATTTATCGTAAAAATAGCTTTTACCGTAACACACATTTTGACATTTGCCTGTATTGTACGCAAATGTAATAATTAATTCTGGGTGTTTGTGAGACCGAAAAGTCTCACTTAGTTTCTGATACCATAGATACCAGACTCGATCTTAGTGTGGATCCTGTTGAGTGTATTTATTTGAAAATGAAAATGAAAAAAATCTTTATATACATATATTTTTTTTTTGTTAATTTTGATAATCAAAAATATAAAAATGCAGGAGATGGGCACCAAGGCAGAGTTATTTTTTATGTTCAAAAATGTCGACTTTTTCCTCATGAAATCCGACATTTCTCGGATAGACATAAAAACATGTTACTGATTCGTAAATTCCAAATTTTAGAATCTTTAACAAAATACTAATGTGGAAATTTATAAGTAGATATATTGAAGTATACATGAATTATCTACACTAATATTATAAAGAGGAAAACTTTGTTTGTTTGTTTGTTTGGTTGTAATGAATAGGCTCAAAAAATACTGGACCGATTTTAAAAATTCTTTCACCATTCGAAAGCTACATTATCCACGAGTAACATAGACTATATTTTATTTTGGAAAAAAATAAGGTTCCGTAAGATATTTGGATTTTTCGGACACAAACTGAAAAAAATCAACCAAAGAAGTTACTTATTTTGCGTACGCTGCCTAAACTACAAAAGATAGAACCATAAAATGTTATAATTAATTGTAGATCTTATAAATATCTACAAAAAAGTCCGCGACACACTATACCTATCTATGTCGAATGAGGCACAACAACCACATTTTTATTTAAAAATCTTGAATTTTTTTTGGACTACATTTAAACGCGTTTATTTTACTCATGCTATTATTCCTTATCAAAATAAATTATTTCATCAATAAGTACAGTTTATGTTGATAATATTTGGTCTTTGAATGATTAAAATTGGACGTTTGGTTTTGAAGTTGTGGTGAAATTAAAATATTACGATTTCTGCTGCACAAAAATTTCATAAGGCAATCTTTATATGACGTACATGTATATGGAGAGACGGGATATAATAGAGTGGAAGGTACGGGAGAAGGCTGGGATAGCTGACAGATTTGATAGGACGAAATATAAATGCACGTTATAAGACGGGATGGATAATAAAGAGCAAGGACGGTGGAGGTGCGGATGATCAATAAATAAATTTGCAGTGGACTGTATTTGCGGGTTGCACGGCACACTCGGAGGGCGGGATGAACTGCCTTCAGGAAAAAGTGGTTCACTAGGCAGTTCTACAAGGAATGGATATGCACATACCTTGTAGCGTCAGCGGCGGTGTTGTAGTTGGCGACTCGTCTGCTGCTTGGCGGAAATACACTGAATACAAGCACCAATAATGTGACGAGACACTAATAACCACTTAATAACACATTAATATGCGGAGCGGTAAAATAATTAGCTTCTCACTCCGAGGGCGCGCGCGCAAGAAGAAAAGAGTATTTTTATGGCGCCCTCGAGCGGCGGTTTGCGGAAATGTTTTTGACTGATCCAGGTTGGCGAGGGCGGCGATGCGGTCTCGCTCACACCTTGCTGTTGCGGTAGTGCGGGAAAGGGATGCGGGAAGGAAAGCATGCCGTGCAACTTGACATGCATTTGTTTGCTTTATAGAAATATGACAGCGGAAGTTTAAATATAATAAAATTACTTATTTTGCGGTTAATGATAAAATGGCGCAACCATTCCCCCCGGGCTTGAAGGGACGGCTTCAAAACAATTAAATATAAATACGCGGATGCTGAATAATAAAACGAAGAACTTTATAAAATATAACAAAACGAAAGTATAAACAATTTAATAAATTGTATGACAATTTTAAGACGCGGTAACATAAACTAATATTTTGGATGCGGAGTTAATTTACTGATTAGGTAAAGGACATACACGTACAACAGGGCGCAAATACGACCCAGTTGCCGTTTTAACGCGGACGACACGAGTCACACCATTTGTCGCCGGGAAAACTTCTTCTACTAGACCGAGAGGCCAGTGAAGAGGAGGCGCGTTGTCCGTCTTTAAAATCACAACGGTTCCTACTTGTATAGGATTAGATGGAGTGTTCCATTTGTCACGCGACTGTAACGTATGCAGATATTCTGACCTCCATCGCTTCCAAAACGACTGGACTAATTTGTCCAACAAGTCGTGGCGGGTGAGTGCGGACATCCTACTTTCGTCAACGTCGTTAGTGGGAAGGTATTTAAGCGGGGTATAATTTAAAAAATGAGCGGGAGTCAATGCCAGCGGCTCAGAAGGATCACTGGACAAAGTTCTATATAAAGGTCGTGAATTCATCACGGCTTCTACTTGAGCGAGTACAGTACTCAACTCCTCAAATGAAAGAATCTGATCACCTATTACGCGAAATAAATGTGTTTTTAAACTTTTAATGTTAGCTTCCCAATTGCCTCCGAAGTGACTTGCGGCGGGTACATTTAATAACCAGTCAATGCGGTTTTCGCTCAAAATATGACCGAATTCGGTTTGGAAGTGTTTAGTCTTTAAAAACTGTTGATGTTCGGAAATTGCACGCTTGGCACCGACAAAATTTGTCCCATTGTCAGAATACATTCGGCTAATGGGACCGCGACGCGACAGAAATCGTTTAAAAGCGGATAAAAAACTGGAAGTACTTAAATCGCCGGCAAGTTCAATATGCACAGCGCGAGTTGTTAGGCACACAAATAGGCACACATATGCCTTAGTGGCACGGACACCACGACCGCGGGTTACAGTGACTTTAAATGGTCCTGCGTAATCAGTACCCGTATGAATAAATGGCTTTGCGGATTCAACCACTCGGCAAGATCTATGTTCCGCCATCTCCGGAAATATTTGTTTCGGGCGAAGGCGAAAACAAGGGAGACAATTATGTACCCGGTTTCTAATTAAACTGCGGGCAGAGAGTATCCAGTACTTCTGCCTTAAGAGAGACATAAGAAGATCAGGACCAGCGTGACAATTAACTTTATGGTGATAATCAACAAGCAAATTCAAAATATGATGCTTGCGCGGTAACACTATAGGGTGTTTTTGATCGAAACATAAATCGGAGCGGATTAAACGACCACCGACTCGGATAAGACCATCCTGCAAAAATGGTTTGAGTCGTTGGAACATGCGACTACAATTCCTTCCACTTTGTAATTTTCTAAACTCATCGCGGAAATATAAATTTTGCAATTCTCGAAGAACTATGTTCTCGGCGAAGATTAAATCGGCAGCAGATATATTCGCTCCCTGCGGTAATAATTTCATAAAGCGGTATACATAAACAACACTACGCAAAAACTTGCGCCAGGAAGAAAAACGAGAACCTAACGCAATAATAGGCGATTCTTCATTTGGAATCGACGCAACTAAAGCGTGTTTCTTTTCTTCTGGGGGCTCTGAAACCAAGCTAGGTTCAAAGGCGGTAATGGGCCATTCCGATGGACAAGACGATGTCCAGGAGGGACCATGAAACCAAAGCGGGTGATTTATTATTTGTGCGGGAGTAAGTCCCCGAGATAGACAATCCGCTGGGTTGTCAACACCGGGCACATGATAAAAGTTTTGCGGTGAAATTAAAGATTGAATCTTCGAAACTCTATTAGCTACGAAGGTGTCCCACCTGTGTGGCGACGAGTGGATCCAACATAAAGAAACAGTGGAATCTGAGAATGCGTATATTTTATTGATTTTATGACGTTTATTACAAGCAACAATTATATTATTAACTAATTTAGCAAGAACTAATGTGGCACAAAGTTCAAGCCGTGCGAGAGAAACAACTTTGCGAGGAGCAACCTTGGACTTGGCACTAATGAGATGGACCGTGTTAATATGGTCATTTTTAACGTGAAAATATACAACGGCGCCATAAGCCTTTTCGCTAGCATCAGCGAAGGCAAGAATGTTGACAACGCTAGTGGGTCGAATGTCCACATAACGTGGTATCTTAAGTTGTTCAAGAATAGGAAGTTCTTCCCGATAACGCTGCCATAACTTAACAATTTTCTCGGGCGGAACATCATCCCAATCACAATTAATTAACCAAAGTTCCTTGATGAGGAGCTTCGCGTATAAAATAACTGGAGCCACAAACCCCATCAGATCCCACAATCGTGCAACACAGGATAATATGGTGCGTTTTGTACATTTTTCATCGGTTGTACAAATTTTTAAACTAAATAAATCGGAGCTGGGTGACCAACACAGACCCAGAACCTTATGCGTGTCAGATGGATCGAACTCCTTTACTGATGAAAGGCGATGTGTAGGCGGAATAGAATTTAAAACAGTTTGCGAATTACTCGTCCACTTTACAAGGTCGAACCGTCCAGCCTTCATAAGAGAAATAACTTGAACAGCTGTGGACACAGCTTCGTCTTCACTATCGACACAGTAAACAAAATCGTCCATATATAAACCATCCTCAAGAGCCTCCTTGGCCTTGGGAAAGGAATCTCCTTCATCTGAAGCGAGTTGCCTAATTGTCCTTAAAGCGTGAAATGGACTCGATGTAAGGCCGAAACATACGCGGTTAAACTGATAAACCTGTAGCGGTTGCTCAGGTGCGAAGCGATACAAAAAGCGTTGAAATCTGCGGTCGCATTCACGAACATTGATGCAAAGAAACATCTGCCTAATGTCCGCTGACAATGCAATGGAAAATAAACGAAAATTAAGAATAATGTTAAACAAGTCACCTTGTAAATTAGGTCCACTATGGAGAATATCGTTTAGAGAAACTGACGTACTTGTCTTAGCACTACCGTTAAGAACAACGCGTAACTTGGAAGTCAGTTTATCCTCCCTAATGACACCATGATGCGGTATAATATAAGACGGAGCGGAAATAGTTTCATTCGTGTCCGGAGGTGCGACAGAAATATAACCCTTCTCGAGATATTCAGCTATGACGTCATCATAAGCCTGCTTTAATTTAGGCAGAGCCTGCATTTTCCTTTCTAGACAAAGAAAACACTTCTCAGCTAATCGGCGGGAATTTCCAAGGCTATAAACATCACCTTTAAAGGGTAGAGCGACGGTGTAACGACCATCATACTCGCGGGTGGTAGTGTGAGAGTAAATATCTTCACACTCCTTATCATCTGGGCTTAAAATCGGTGGAACAACCACTTCCTCCAATTCCCAGAATTTGCGGATAGCGGAATCTAACGACTCAACTGCACAGCAGTACGAGACTGATGCGAAAGAATTACTAAAAGCGGGCGCGGAACCTACTATCACGTATCCCAATACGGTTTCTAATGCGTGTGGCGCGACGCGTGCGGTTTGTCCTTGAACCTTGTGGGACAATAAAAGGTGCGGGAAAATAGAAGCGCCAACCAACAGGTCAATCTCACCTGGGACGGCGTAAGTATCGTCGGCCAAAGGTAAATTTTTAAAATTATTAAACTGCGAAATGTGAACCGAAACCGTCGGCAATACTTCGGTCACCTTGTCTACTACTAACGACTCCATGTCGAAATTAATATTTTTATTAAAGCGAGAAAAGAATTTAATATTCACGGAACCTTGTGTAATTTTAGCGGAACCTCCTATACCTTTAACAGAACATATTTGACCTTTACGACAAATTAATCCTAATCGGTCACAACATGAGCTCGTAATAAAATTACTTTGCGAAGCGCTGTCTAGTAAGGCACGCACACAATGTTCCTTACCAAAAGCGTCATAAACAATAACACGTGCGGTAGCGAGTAAAACAATACTAGGTACTTGCGATGAAATAATATTGTGCGAAAGTGTGCACAGCGAAACCTCGTTCGCACCATGCGCGGCGTCCGAGCGCGGCACCGGCGCAGGCGAAGGTGCCGTGTAGGGCGAGCGCGGCGGCGCGGGCGCGGGCTGCGGAGCTGGGGAGAGCGGCCGCCCGATATTGTACTCACGCGGGGCTACGCTAGTGCGCGGCGCGGGGGCACCCACAAAGGGTAACCTACCTACTGGGTTCACTCTAGATGCGGTATTGAAATTATCAAAATGTAACATAGTATGATGTTTCATTTGACATTTACGACAATTAATTTTAGAATTGCAATTAAATGAGCGATGTCTAGTACTTAAACAATTGACACAAAAGGAATTAGACTTAATGAATTTAAAGCGGTCACTAGGTGTAAGTGTTTTAAAGCCTGAACAGTTATACAAGTGTTCATGCTGCGTATGACATAGCGAACAATTATTTTGCGGAATTACTGACGCGGTATTAATGTAACTATGTGTAGATTTCAAATGCTTTAATGGCACATCTGCGCGACGATCGGAAACTTTTTTATTTAATTCTTGTTTGCTAGATGTGTTTTGGAATATTTTCATTCGATCGCGTATGAAAGTAACTAATGAATCGAATGATGGTATATTACAACCTCTATTATCTAATTCGAAGGCGTGCGCGGTGTCTGAATCAACTTTCTTTAATGATACATAAAGAAATATAAGGTCAGATAGATTATCAAATTTTAAATTATTTAATGCGGAAACTGAGGTAGCAAACTTATCTAGAAATTGTTCAAGGTTATTTACACTTGCGGAATGAAATGGTTTAAAATCAAAGATTTGATCTAAATACGAACTTGCAAGTAAACGTTTGTCCTCGTATTTGTCGATTAACGCGGTTAATATAAGAGAATAGTTTTCGGCGCATGGGCTTATGCCAGCGATCACGGATTGAGCCTTGCCCTTGAGTTTGCAAGTAAGGTAATGTAATTTATCTAAGTCTTCTAACATGGGATTATTGTGTACCATCGTCTTAAATGTGGCATAAAATAAGGGCCAAGATTTAACATCGCCATTAAACTCGGGTAATTCAATGCGCGGTAGTTTGGGTCTATATGAATTATAATTATTATTACACTTTACATCGGGCTGCGTCGCCGTGTGTAAAGTTTTCGCGGCGCGTTTGACTTTACAATATAAGTCGTCGAATGCAATAAGCGGTTGGTAATTAACAGTGTACGTGGGCTTTAATTTTAGTTCTATATCGTTTATTTCGTCTAAAATATTTTCGAAATCTGAGCGTAATTTATCAATTAACTCCAACTCACAATAAAAAGATTCCTGTACAATATCATTGGTTAAATTATTCGTTTTGTCAGCTATCGACTGCATGCGCATAAACATACATTCCCGCTTAGCATTTAAACGAATTAATTTGTTTTCTGACATGATGCGTTAATGTGATAAGTACAATAAAATAAACAAACAACAATATGAGCGGTGCGGTACGATGGAGAATAGAATACCCTTACGTAAAATTATTAAATGTAAAGATCGGAAATAAGCAAAATAATGTGCAAATATAAATGAAACTTTATATAGTCACGTTATAATTTGTTATATATAAAATGAAATAGCGTGATTCCTTTATTACGCGCGATGTAACAATAACAAATTGTTTCTGGAAATTATATATTTGGAATAATCAAGAACAAATGCGAAAATAATATAAGTAGCTTATATAAAACATGTAAATAGTCCGCAATATTGACTTTAAAAGGGAATGTTAACGTAATTATTTGCGATGCGGTAAGATTATTTTAGCGCGGATGGACCCAAAATGGCGTCCGAAGAAATGCGAATGAATTGGACAAAATTAAGTCCTAAAACTATGAAATAGCGGTTTTATATATGCGATAAGCGTAATGCGAATATGCGGATAATGCGAATGAACCAGAGTAGTTCGATCGCGACTCAAATTCGGTTCGAATTGGACCAAAAATTAATGGAGGTGCGGATGATCAATAAATAAATTTGCAGTGGACTGTATTTGCGGGTTGCACGGCACACTCGGAGGGCGGGATGAACTGCCTTCAGGAAAAAGTGGTTCACTAGGCAGTTCTACAAGGAATGGATATGCACATACCTTGTAGCGTCAGCGGCGGTGTTGTAGTTGGCGACTCGTCTGCTGCTTGGCGGAAATACACTGAATACAAGCACCAATAATGTGACGAGACACTAATAACCACTTAATAACACATTAATATGCGGAGCGGTAAAATAATTAGCTTCTCACTCCGAGGGCGCGCGCGCAAGAAGAAAAGAGTATTTTTATGGCGCCCTCGAGCGGCGGTTTGCGGAAATGTTTTTGACTGATCCAGGTTGGCGAGGGCGGCGATGCGGTCTCGCTCACACCTTGCTGTTGCGGTAGTGCGGGAAAGGGATGCGGGAAGGAAAGCATGCCGTGCAACTTGACATGCATTTGTTTGCTTTATAGAAATATGACAGCGGAAGTTTAAATATAATAAAATTACTTATTTTGCGGTTAATGATAAAATGGCGCAACCAGACGGGATGGATTGGGAAGAGACTGAACAGACGGATGAGACGGGATTGAGCCGGACAGTAGGACAGCTACGTCAAGTTTAGGTATACAAGAGTTTATACGAAAAATAACATGTATTTGGTGTGGAGTGGAATCAAAAAATATATGCACCCAGACGAAGCTGGGCCGGGCCGCTAGTTTCTTATAAATAGTAGCAAGACATGACATTAATCAGAAATTCTAAAATTATAAAGATAAATATCAAATTAAAAATAAAAAGGAACACCAATTTATACAAACAAATGACAAAAAACTGTTTCATAATATAATATCTATCTAATTAAAAAATGAGCAGTCGCTAAGCCATTGAATGTTAAAAATATATTTTTTTTTTATCCGATCTGTCCGGCAAACGAGTAAACAGTTCACCTGATGATAAGATCATGCCGTTCAAGAACATCCACGACGCTCGGATCTTGGATGTGTTGCCGGCGCATCAAATCTGGAGGAGAGCGGCAAGGAAAAGGGGTGAGAAGAAGAATGAGTTATTGAGGATAAACTATCTCACTCACCGGACGAAACAAAAAGCCAAGCTGTTGCTTCACGTCGATTTCCGGTAAGACAGTGTTTTTTTTTTTTGCAATGATTGGCGAGACGAGCATGCTGTTTACCTGAGGCTGAGGGTAAGCTGTATAGCTCATGAACAGTAGCAAAACCTAACACTGAATTACAACGCAATGCGTGATATTCCACTGCGCTCGCCAGCCTGAGACATAAGATGTTAAGGCTCAATATGTCCAGTAGTTACTCTGGCTACAATGCCCTTCAAACCGAAACACAACAGTGCATTTAAACTACTGTTAGTATTATTAAAGCGATCAGCTACTATTAGTTACGCTTGATTTCTTATCTACAAAATTAATTCGACGATCCAGTCAAAAAAGATTAGGTCAATCGATTTAGATTGATTTTAACAATTAATTTTTTTGCTAGTCTCCGATAGATAACATATGCATACTAGTACAAAAAACACGTGTTTAAAGCTATATTAATATAGGAATGTCACCTAATGCCAAGTCGCAGCACTGTGAAGGCAGGTCGTTGACATTGGCTCGAGTATCGGTCAAGGCAATACGTTGCGCCGGCCTTTAGTTCTCTGTAGCACATAAGTACATATTGCAATTCAGTTGCGAGGCATTTATCGGATGTAGATGTAAAACAAAATCTGATGCCATTTTATTGATGCCGAATTAAGTCGATTAACGCCCAAATACTCAAACGCGACTTGAAATTATGTTGCAGTTAACTACGTAAATCCCGCTTAAATGTACTGGGTAAGCGGGCCGTGCGCGGTTAAGAGCATCTTAATATTTGAATGGCGTTTGAGTATTCGGGCGTTAATATGATAATATAACTACTTGTCTTAGAATACTGGTTATTCTTAGAAAAGTAATGTGCCAATTTTAAGTGTGTATGAATTGTCACGTGTAACAAAACATGCTGGTTTTCGATTGCTGACGTCATAATTACTTGTCAGAATTATACCATTAACATTAAAGTTTACATTACAGTTCAAGTTACTAGTTGTACGGGAAACGGAACTTGATTACATCCAACTAAAAAACTTCCTTCTATATCTTGATTGTAGGTTTACAACTGCGCACCTAAAAATAGAAACGTTATCTTAATTAAGAGCGTTTATACCCTTTGCGCGCTTTTTGGCTAAAAAACCAGGACTTTTCAAACGAGTTAATAGCCACCAATAAACAATTTAAAGGAAAAATAATTAGTATTCATTTTAGAAAAGGTGGTCATCTAGGGATTTTGGTGGAAAACATTATAGATTGATGGATAATTTGTGAGTAATATAAGGATTACTGAACACATGTTTCGTTATTTAGGCTTTAAGTGGCAATTTAGAAGCTTAAGATATCCGAAACCACTAAATATAAGATGAAAATAAAAATATTATCCGACTAATAAGACCCTTATGGAGGGATTTTGCTGAGAAAAATAATCTTTTTATGTTTAGTTCCTGAAAAATAAAAATTTAAACAATGCGAAATTATTCAGAAACTCTCGTCAAGAACATATTTTTTTTCACCAACTTATCGTACATAATTGTTTATAGCAATTGCATATTATAATAGAAGAACATCTTATCAATAAATTGCCATTTTTATATTTCAATAAAATTTGTTTTCATGTTTTCTACATGTATTTTAAAAACCACTATAAAACACGCTGTCCGCCGTGAATCAAATCAGACCGCCGCAAGGCCTTCTAGAGAGAGGAGGTATCGCTCGTCGCTCCGGCCTGGCTTCAGTCGATTTTTGCCGTCCGTCGTAAAAATAGCCACGCGCGGAATGCGATTGCCACATCTTAGTACTTTGGTAGTAAAACATATTTTTTCTTTTTATTACCTACAATGATTTTGTAGTGAGTATAAATTATGTTTCAGATAATATAATGGGATGTAATTCCGAGGCTAAATTATGTTATGTATTGTAATATAAAATTAAATATATTTCGTAATTGTAAGGGGTTGTAAGGCCCCTAACTCTTTTCATGTGTTCGAACACGAAATGAATAATAAACGTCCGTAGTGTCTACTGACTGAACACTGATTTGAATGCAACTTAACAATGTAATAATTACGAAAATATGATTAGTATCTAAATTTGTATTGTTCATTGCTTGCACAGTAATATTTGTCTACTTATAATGCAAATAAAATATTTTTATGATATAATATTACCAATATATTAATCATAAGTTACATTTCAATTGAATATTAGAATTTTGAAGCGCACGGATCAAAGTTGGTTGAGCTGACTGTATAGCGAGCCGACGCGGCAGCTCTACGCACACAGCTTTGGTCGCTTATGTGTGCGTGAAATTAACGAAGAAATACCTATAGTTGACTTCGCGCGCAAGGTGTAAACGCTCTTAACCGATAATACAAATTGTATCAGGCGGACGAATCAATACAAATCTATATCTATAAATAATTTTTTAATCACTACACAGTATAAAACAAAGTCACTTTCTCTGTCCCTTTGTCCCTTTGTATGCTTAAATCTTTAAAACTACGCAACGGATTTTGATGCGGTTTTTTTTTAATAGATAGAGTGATTCAAAAGGAAGGTTTATGTGTATAATACGTGCATATTATTGTAGAGAAATCTATATGCACCCGGGCGAAGCTGGGCCGGGCCGCTAGTAAATGTATGTATAAAGCTGAAGAGTTTGTTTGTTTGTGCCCGCTAATCTCAGGAACTTATGTTCGAATTGAAAAAAACATTTTTGTGTTGAATAAGTAGTTTGTCGAGGAATGATATAGGCTATATAACATCACGCTATGACCAATAGGAACGGAGCAGTAATGAAGAATGTTTCAAAAACGGAGAATTACTATTCCTTTTGAGAGCTTCCGTTACATGTGCTGTATACACAGTTGAAGTTACGCTACAATAATGTATGATGGGATTGTTCCTGTTGAAAATCTAACGGGACGGGACGGGATGTAACGGCACGAGATGAGAATAGCAGTATAGAGAACGGTAGTGGCATTGAGTTTACTTATAAAACGGTTTGTACGCCTTATAATATGTTTCACATGTGGACTGGAGTCAAAAAGTATTTGTACCGGGCGGAGCCGGGCCGCGCCACTAGTCTATGATATAAGTAGTATACATAGATTTAGTATAAAACATAGATCGGCAATGTGAAAGAGATAGAATAATTTAACTCATATGTTAAAGCGAGATGCATGATGCGACCATTCGTTTACACAGAAGTAGCCAGCAGTGACCCAGAGTCAAAATATGTCAAACTAAGCGAGCAACAAAATTCGCTTATTTTCATAATTTATTTAATTTTACAGTACTTGGTTATATTTATTAAACGTAGTTTATTATAGTGCATTGTGTAGTGCCAAGGTGTGGTTCATGCAGGCGTAAAAATCCGAAATAATTACAGTTTTCACAGGTACCGGCCACTTTTGCACAATACTTTTTTGTGACGATATTATAGAATTAAATGGAAATCCGTGTATACATATCGGTAGAAAAGAATATAGTATTTCATTGTATTAATACGCTGAAAGCATCCATTGCGTATAAAAAATAATATCAAATACGTGAATTTACAATAATTTCAACCAAAAGTAGCTAGGGATTGACTGACAGGTTCGATCAATAAAAGGTTGTCGATAAAATCGTCGATGACAACACATGTTTCCCTACATTTTTATGGGGCTATAGTATGTTGTGATAGTGTGCATTTTTCTCCTTCTTCTACCTGGTGTTATGTCGGCCATATTTCCCCGGCCATTATTATAGTATTCATTCTACAATATTACTTATTACTTTACTTTTTCTCATTTTTTTATATTTGTGGAATATTTATTATAACACTTCATGTGTGTGATTTATGAATTAAGAACCTGTTTCAATCTCTGCCAAGAGGCTGTCAATTTATAATAGTAAAACAAGAACATATTCGATATTATTATAAAATATGCGATACTTCTATGCACAATATCATCATCCAAACCTTGAAGCAACATTATTCATTTATCATAACATTAGGTATAGGTTTAAAATTTATAATTCTCATAGGAAAACATTAGTTTAGGTGACGAGATCGAGAAAACCCTTTGTAGTTTATTAAACTGTCTCTTTCTTCAGTCACAGAAATGCGACTAATGAACATAGGCCTTCCACAAGAATGTCTACATCAGTTTGTTGTAAGCTGCCTGCATCCAACGACTTCCTACAAGCTCCTCCGTACACCTCCAACGTGGCCTAGCAGGCGTCCAACACTTCCCAATGTGTTACAAGTCAATTAATTGACTTAAATAAGCATATTTTTTTAACTCTAGTATAAATATACTTACGCGAATTTTACTCATTGAAAAAACTAATAATCATGGATTTTGTTGCAGACTGAGTCCACCCTACGACTACGAAAGCTGTAAAGTAATCGAAACTTCGCGACGGGAAATTAAAAAAATAAACCGAAAACGCTAAAACTTTGTAAATTATAGTTTTATTTTATAAAAGTGTTTTTTGTTCTCAGTTTAATTAGATGTCTGTACTAAAGACTCATACAAAATATCTCAAACAAAATGTTTTCCAAATAATATGACAATTTATCTTTATTTATTTGTGTGTTTATCAATCTGTATTGAAATAAATACGTCAATAAGTTTCTGTTAATATATAATAAAATGTCGCATATATCCATAACATTTTATTTCACAACTACATGCCAACAGCTATATCGATATCGATATGATACTATCGAAAGTGCATGGTACACCACTATATGTCAAGCACACATGTAAACTTCACGCACACAATCGTAAATCAGTTTTGGTCGCGCTGAAAATGACACATTGCCGATCTATGTTCTATACTACATCTATGGTAGTATACCAACCCGCTATAGATAAGCTTGGTCAACCGTAGCTTTGGCCGTAGAGTTGAAGGAACCTAGACTCTCAATTCAGAAGGAAGACCTTGTACGAGGACGCAAATGGGCTGATTTATAATTCACAAATATCGGTTCTTTAGTGAAAACCGGTTTCCGAACCGGGTGGTAGACAAAAAAAATGACTGAATCTAAATGATGTAGAACATCTTAATGGATTCAATAAATTATTTTCATTTTCATTATCTATAACTAGCGGTCCGGCCCGGCTCCGCCCGGGTGCAGTTACACTTTCAAAATGGCTGCCAAAATATTCAATTCCGACTATCTATTATATACATTGAGTTACACAACATTATATAAAAATAAGTCGGGTTTTCCTTCCTGACGCTATAACTCCAGAACGCACGAACCGATTTGGCTGATTTTGATCTTGAAATATTCGTGGAAGTCCTAGGAAGGTTTATGGAGTGAGAAAAATTGGAAAATTTCTAAGGAAGATACCAAAATCCCTTTTTTATGGGTATCGTTCAAGCGTGACCCGTCCAGCCAATATAGGATGATCTTTGTTTATTTGACGGGAGACGTAAAAGACGGTCAAGCTTCTACTAACATCCAACGTAAAATGATCTATCTTTCCATTGTCTTTCATTGACGGCTGACGAAATAGAACAAAATTCAAAAAATTTGTACATCGTGTATATAACATTATCTAGATACGGCGTCTTGCGCGTAATTTTGTTAAATGAAAAATAAAACGAAGTCCATATCTACCAAAATAGCCCATTGTTTTTTGAGATTATTGCAACAGTTTTAAATAAGGTATCCTCTATCGAAGCGTTTTGCCGGAGTATACCAAAATATATCTAATTATAATTTTTCGTCTTCATAAAGGACATTATATTTATACATATATTTGAATTGATACTTTTACATGCGCCGGAGGACAAATTCAAATTTCGCATTAGTATTGTTTTCAGACTCAAGAATAAAAAAGAAATTGGTACGTTGATGCCGTATCTAGACATTATAATGAAAAGATATGCAGTTTTATATTTTTGACCGACTTCAAAAGAGGAGGTAATCAATTCGACTGAATTTTTTTTTTTTGTATGTTTGTTACGCGATTACGCCGGCAATTGTGAACCGATTTTGAAAATTTCTTTTTTGTCAGAAAGCATTATATACAGGGTTGGTCCCACATAAAATTGGTGAAGACCTGATGAATATCTTAGGATCTGCTGACCAGAACTCCTCAAAATTAAACGATCCAGCATTAATTCTTTTTGCGTAAGATTAAGTAGAAGTATATTATTACAAAGGGTGGGTGAAAATTGGTAAAGGGTGGGGATGGGGGGTGAGGGGGTAGTAAATAGGTAAAATTGTTAATACTCAATATCTCCGGCAGTTCTTAACCGACTTAAAAATAACTTTTTTGCCAAAGAGTATTATATGATAAGTTAGACAAAAAAAAAGTATTGTGAAGACCTGATGAATATCTTTGGACCTGAAGGACAGAACTCCTCAAAATTGAACAGTATAGCAATAATTCTTTTTACATTAGATTCAGTATAAGTTTATTACTACAAGGGGGGGATGGAAAGGGGAAAGTAGAAAGGGGCGTGGGAAGGAGGGGGGGGATATATACCAATATAAATACTAAATATCTGCGACAATAAAAAATGATTTTAAATAACTTTTCTTCGGCACGAATTATACATAATGTTGGTCACATAAAATATGGTAACAATCTGATGAATATGTACATATCTGGAGAGCAGACCTCCACAAAACTTTGCAGAAACGCAATGATTTTTCGTCCATTAGGTTAAGTATATGTGTTTTATTAAAAATAGGAAGTGAAGAAGGTGTAGAGGTGAGGGGGTAACGAATGATTACCACGCATAAGTGTACTCAATATCTCCAGCAGGTTGAACCGATTTTAGTATTATCTTTATCGTAAAAACGAAATAAAAAATAAAAACGAACAGTGTAGCTTCCTTAAATATCATAAAATATTAATTTTCATTTTTTATATAAATTGATTCCAGTTTTCATTATATGATTACCTTTGGCATCATTACAATGCTTATGAAAACTAAAAAGTAATAAATAAAATAATTTAATTTAAAATTAAAAGACCGACTTCAATATGCACTACAAAGTAATAAATAATACATATTTCATTGTGCTAGTACACATTGATTAATTTTCTTATTGACTAGACTAGCCAACAAATCTTAAATACGTAATATTTTGAAGGCGGGTCGCCAAGTGACGAACACGACGACCTACACTTAAATTTAATTTGTGTAAAACATCCTAGCGAAAAACACGCAATTTAACACGCAATATTAATTTATCTTAATCTATATAAACTCACGCCATTTTCCCAGAAGGGGTATGCAGAGATTCTCCTGGTATCAACCAGGACACCCACGTTACGCCTTGCGTGTTTTGTCCCTCGGTGTGATTGGAGGCGAGAGTCTATAGTCATATCGGGTGCAAATTCCAGTCTCTGTCCTGATAATCAGCTCTTAATCAACATTGTTGAGCATCGGACTTATCTACAATCGAGGGAAACATACAAACTTAACAACCCTTCCCTTTCTTATACTTTCCTCACTATGATTCCTATCACTGTTAAAGTAATTGTATATAAATATGCAAGTGACTCAAATAAGTCAATGGTGTACCCTGGAGTTGAAACCCTTGACCACTGTATCTTTGATCGTATGCAATATATTAAAATTAGACCACACATATGACACATATTAATTCTATTAAAATTTCAACAAATGTACACGTAGGATCAATATGTTAAATTAATTTGTTTCTAGTTTACATATGGACCTAACTGAGCGCCAACGATACATCTACAAGTAGGTAATATTCAAATGTGTTACATAAATTTGTTCTCGTTTGGCACTTGGCGACCCGCCTTCAAAATATTACGTATTTAAGATTTGTTGGCTAGTCTAGTCAATAAGAAAATTAATCAATGTGTACTAGCACAATGAAGTATATATTATTTATTACTTTGTAGTGCACATTGAAGTCGGTCTTTTAATTTTTAATTAAATTATTTTTTAAATATTTGTTCTCTTATTTACGTCACCTGGTAAGGCAGTATGAAGGTTTTATTAATTTGTATATGGTAACATACTAAACGCGACTGCCAACAAGTTAACGATGGTCACGGGTTCAAATCCCAGAACACACCTTTGATTTATCGGATTCATTTCTACGTGAAATAAAATTCGCCAACCCGTACTAAGCCAGCGAGGTGGACTATATCTTCTTCTATAATATAAAAAAGAATCGCAAAATGTGTTGGTAAGCGCATAACTCAACGCCTGGACCAATTTTGCCAATTCTTTTTTTTAAATGGTTATTATTACTTTATTACTAACAAAAAGTAATGGCGTGCAATATTATTTGGAAAAACAGCATTTTGGTGCTGAAATAAGGGAAGGAATATTGGATGGACAGTAAAAAACGCTAAAGTTTTTAATGTAAAAATTTCATAAAGCAATCTTTATATGTACATGTATATGGAGAGACGGGATATAATAGAGTGGAAGGTACGGGCGAGGGCTGGGATAGCTGACAGATTTGATAGGACGAAATGTAAATGCACGTTATAAGACGGGATGGATAATAAAGAGAAAGAACGGGACGGATCGGGAAGAGACTGAACCGACGGATGAGACGGGATTGAGCCGGACAGAAGGATAGCTACGTCAAGTTTAGGTATATCAGAGTTTATAGGAAAAATAACATGTATTTGGTGTAGAATGGAATCAAAAAATATATGCACCCAGGAGAAGCTGGGTCGGTCTGTTTTACAATGCTTAATAAATGAATATAATATTAATCATATATTAATTAAGCCACGGCGGAGCGTGGCCGGGTCAGCTAGTCAATTTATAATCTCGACCAATAGGATCACGAGAAATAAATAAAATTAGCTCTTGTTTGCTAGATTTTTCTCTACTGCTTCCTTCCTTTAGGCCATAGCGTGATGATATGCCTATAGCATTCCTCGATAAATGACCTATTCAACACAAAAATAGCTATTCAATTCGAACCAGTACTTCCTGAGATTAGAGGTAACAAACAAACCAACTCTTTAGCTTTACATATTAGTATAGATTTATAATCACGATTGTTTTACGGCTTCTAGTTACTTCAATTGTTTATCTTAAATCATCAGACCCTGACCCGGCTTGCTGAGTAATAATTGACGTTTCTTAATCACTAATCTTACCAATTAAGATTGATTTACTAGTACTGGTTAATGGTTAGTGAAAAGAACTGGCATCGGCTGAATAGATCACCTGACCTTCACGCAAATTACAGAGAATACAAAAACAAATAAATACAGAAAATATACAAATGTAAAACCTATTCATTAATTAAAAAACTTTCATGTGAAAAACAGGAATTTTATTTTTGCCATTTGCATACCACAGTGACTTGTTATTTTTGCAAAATTTATAATAATAAATATTAATAACATTGACATTTTAAAAAATCTATTTTTTTTTTAATTTAGACCAATGTTTTTAACGAATCAAATCAACATCATCATCATCATCATATCAGCCACAGGAAGTCCACTGCTGAACATAGGCCTACCCAAGGATCTCCACAGCGACCTGTTGGAAGCGGCCTGCATCCAGCGACTTCCTGCAACATTAGCCGGATCGTCCGTCCGCCTTGTAGGCGGGCGTCCGACATTTCGCTTGCCTGTACGTGACCTCCACTCGAGAACCTTTCGGCCCCAACGGCCATCGGTTCTACGAGCTATGTGCCCGGCCCACTGCCACTTCAACTTGCCAATCCTATGGGCTATGTCGGTAACCTTGGTTCTCCTACGGATCTCCTCATTTCTGATTCGGTTAAGTGACTTTGAGCCTTTTAATGAGGCCCATAGTGAGAGGCCACGTCTCGGTGCCGTATGTCATCACTGGTACCTAACACACAACTATCGAAGACTTTCGATTTTAGGCACTGAGCTATTTTGGACGAGAAGACGTCGCGAAGTTTCCCGAACGCTGCCCAACCGAGTTGGATTCGACGATTGACCTCTTTCTCGAAGTTGGACCTAACCTAACCGAACTACTTGTCCTAAATAGACATATTCGTCTACAACTTCGAGAGTCAAATCATACCTATACATAATTAACTATATTATAGAAATATACTAGATCACCTGGATCGTCTATGACATAATTTTGTTAATCGTCTCGATATCTTACATTCATTTCATCCAGTTTCAATATCTATAAACATTTTTGTGAAGTAGGTTTGATTATAAACCTTATTGAAACCTTTCAAAATGCGGCATAAATATGTGTTTTTCTTATTGCAATGAATGGCGAGACGGGCCTGCCGTTCGCCTGATGATAGCTATACGACCGCTCATGAACAGTGGCAAAACCAAAAAATACCATAAATTACCAAGGCAATGCTGCGCTGGCCATCCTGAGACATAAGATGTTAAGTCTCAATATGTCTAGTAGTTACTCTAGCTACAATGTCCTTTAAACCGAAACATAACAGTGCATTAACTATGCTGTTTGGCGGGAGAAATAGATATTGCGGTGATATCAACCCCAACTCACATATGAGAGACCTGCCACCAGTAATGTAGCTTTCTACGAGTTCTTTGAGCAATGAACTTGCACTTGGCGACCGGTTTGCAGTCGTTTTTGTTTTGCAACGTCGCGTCCGGTGCATTGAACAACACGCTTGGGGACGACAGCTGCTTCAATGCTACTGCTGCGCCATTAGCTAGGCCACAAATCACAACGTAATTTATTTTTAATTTTAGAAGTGATGTCCAATTTATTTGTATACTTAGTGCTTTTTTAATATTAATATGAAATAAATTCAAGCTGAAGCTTTTACTGATGTTCTAATTGTAATATTTTCATATGTGTTTGTGGTTTTTGAGTATGTCTAATCAGAGTACAGTGCAGTATTTTTTTCTGCTATAGGTATTTTATTTTTATTTATTTGGGAAACAACAGATATAATATTACATAAAATTAAAAACAACTAGAATTACACAATCCACTATCCATTCGAAAGATTACAAACCGTTTACAAACCAAAGGCTACGTGTATAATATCATCTATGTTTATATTACTTTAAAAAAATAAATAATTTGTATTCAAAAAATATTTTTTTGTTTTACATGTTTATTTAATCTATTTCGTTGCATTTTTTTTTTATAAAAAATAAAATGAATTCGTTTATTTTATAGCTCCGCATATCTTATTTCATTACGTTCACATTTAAAAAATGGCATCATTTCTTCATATAAATTAACATAAAAACCAAATTCGTATATACACACATTAAAATATTTCCATAAAAACCGTTGGAAAACATATACAAAAAATTAAAAATGTAAATATCACTAGAAATCATAAACACATCAATTTAATTGCGAACCGCGAGAGAACTACAATACCATAAAACCATAATATTTACCAAAAACTAACAATTACGTGCTAACGCGTCAAAATTACAAAAAATAGATTTACGATTTTAATGTTAATTACCTACCCAATAAGGGGAGGGGTATATTGCTGCTATAAATTATTCAATTAATTATTAATGCTATAAAATGGAAATATTTACCAGTCGAATATTATAATAGCAGAAAATGTATAAGAATGAGATCCTTTATAGCAAATATATCAAATTATAGTATTTACATAGTATGTGAACTTATTTAAGGAAGAAGACATGCAGGATGGTATATTACATCCGGATCACACCACATGTTATAAATATGATAATATCATTTAATAAAAAGGTACAGTGTGGACTCTTTTAGGCACGGTAACAAATTACGAAAAAGGAGGAAGCCATAGAACTAATTTTCTTGTTGGTATACACGAAAATATTCAGAAATTGTCGATTGGCAGCTAATAAACATCTCCTGCCACTAGATATAATGATGCAGGCATTAATAAATGCTTCTTCAAACTGCAGAACAAGGACCCGGGATTGTAGAAAGGAAGGAACAAGTGAGCCGGCAATACCAAGTAATAATTCCTCTACTTTTAAAAAGGCTGTTGTTTTTCAATTATATATCGTATAAGGTGTAGAATATAAAGTGAAAACCCCTATATTTATCTTCAAAATTATGTTTGAAGTTCTTCGGTGACAAAGTATTATACGAATATATCAAAAATGTATTTGTAAAGTAATAAGTATAGATAAAAACTATAAATATAAGAAAAAAAAGACGTGTGGCATTCGGAGACTGCCGCGGTAAAGCTATTGCATAGCATTTTTTATCAACTTAGGTAATTATAATTATTTATTTATTTATTTTATTTATGCAGTATTTTTTCCTTTGTTTTTCTTTGATATTAATTGTACAGATATTCACTGTTGTACGTGCGAGCTTCGTAGAGTCGTACCATGAAGTAAATACAAAGAGGAGGTGCCCTAACGCCGAAACTCTAAGCGGGCATGAGTCACCAGATTGCGGGGCGAAGAGGGGGATTACGCATTCGCAGTAACGCCGATACAACCAATGCCACCCAGAGGCGAGTTGCTGAACTAAAGAGACAAGCGTGATATTTCAAAAAGTCATTAAAAGTTCTGCTATTCATCGATAGATGGCAAAACTAAATATCGAAAGAGGTTAGATTACAATTAATCACGCAATAGCTTTGCAATTCGCATTTAAAAGTACTGGCATATATTTGAATCAAAATAAAAATATTAAATTTAAATTTCGGTCGGACTTAGGTTATTTTCGTTACGGAATTTCTGGATTCGGTCTCCACCAAGAAGGTCTCCACGCTCCAGGCCCGCGATAGAAGCTATGCAATAGCTTAAAAATGCTAGGAAGCATAGGAATGCTCAACTTGATAATGGAAAAGTAACAAACGGTTTCACACGTCCATTAAAGCGATTATAAAAGATGATTAGGTTGTAATTTTTCACATTTTTTTTTCAAACAAGGACCCGCTATGTAATAAAATTAATAGTGTGACTTTTTCATACTAAATAATTTATATATAAACCGGATTGATAAATACAATAAATAAATGAACAATCGAATGTATGTAGGTTTTTTACTCAATTTTCTAAACTTCAACTTTTCCTATTTTATTTGAGTCTTTTATTAAAGCTTGATCTTTGGTTTATACTTTAGTTTTTGAATAAACGGCTTGGATATCATATCCAAGTCAGCTGTGCCCAAATTACCCAATCTTAAAATTTAAAAAAATCCAATACTTTAGATCCTACAAAAGATAATGTCAAAATATTTTTAGTTTATTCTATTGTCATCGGTCGCGTCAACACGGAGTTCTAAAGTGGTCGAAAAACAACAATTTTGTTCCAGCGAATTAAAGCGTGTTTATTATGGAAATTTGTTTTTTTCATAAGACCGAAATGTATTTTATCGATGGCATTAGGCTTAATGGTTTTGCCTTATAATGTTATTTAAATATTGTAATGTTTCTGTATCAGCCCATATACGTCCCACTGCAGGGCACAAGCCTACTCTACAATCGAGAGTACGATTGAGAGTGGTTAGGCCATATAGTCCACCACGCTGGCCTAGTGCGGGTTGGCGGACTTACATACCATAGAAATTCTTATAAATCGCTATGGTATGCATGTTTCCTCACGATGTTTTCCTTCACCGTTATTGTAATGTTTATTAACGGAAAATTATTGAAACTATACCATACCTATTATTGAAAATTCATTTTAATTTATGCAATTTTAGACATCTATATAGTTTTCCCATCTTACTTTACCATTTCAACTAATTCACAACTGGGGTACTGGTTCAAGCCAAGTAGACAACATCGGTCCGAAAAATTACCCCTTTTCGCTAAAAATTATGTTAAAGTTACTGTTTTGGACAACTGTTTAGGAGCTACGTCACGTATTATGCAAATTTCACAAAATAGAAAATTGAAAAGTCACATATAATTGTATGTTTATTCTTAATGTTTTATATTAAATTTATTTCTTCTGCCAGAAAAGTATCTATCGATTTCCTATAGAGTATAGACAATCATAGGATGTTTATTGTCTTTTACAATTGTACCTTTAATTTCTGAATAAACTGTATTATTCAAATTTGTATTAGGATTTTTTGTCGCGATTTTAACATGCTGCAAAAAGCTCTTTCTACATAGTGCGCATTAAATTATGTTAATTAATTATTATAATCTAACGCGATGACGTATTTAAATACGCGCCCATAACAACATTTTTAAAACATAAGTCATCATCGAGATTTTTTTCTAAATTATTTAAGTTTAACCCTATAACAATTGTTGAGACTTGCAAAATAAAAATGGCAAAATACAAATTAATGTGTTCGGGTTAGCGAAAAAATACTTTGGTATCTATCTAAGGATTGGACGTTCCAGAAAAATATTTGATAATCTATCCATCCAATCCAAGCTGAATACGTCAGAATTTTAAAGGTAATAAAACAAATTAACTAGTATTTGAAATAAAAATATTAAACTATTTGTCTTTGCCTTATACCAGAGAATTAATAATAACAGCCTAAAGGTCAGATATTGTAAATTAGTCACAATTATGAAATTAAAAAAAGTACATTAAGAAATTATTAACACCTCTATCCGCTCCCACTGTAATTAATTTGCAATTTTACTTAATCAATACAGAAGGTAAAAAAAAAAAAATTACATAAGTGTACACAGTACTTATCTCGTTTACATAAATAAATATAAAAATGCTTTTTACAATAATTTGAGTTTTTTTAAAGAACGCAATGAAACAAAATATCAGCTTATTCTTGGTGTCAATGGCCACGCGTAAGCAATGAAAGCAGCTAATGTAATATTTTTATAGTTAAGTGATTAATATCGCCTATTAGTACTTGGGGATATCGTTGGTGCTTCAACGACCTCTAAGAAATATGTGTTGGTTAATACTTCTCAAAGTAGATTGGTTTATTAATACCGCGAAGAACAAATGTCAATTTTTCAACTTCATGTCGTAAAATCCCGGATAAATTTTATTTCAAAAGCTACTCTTATTAAAAAACGCTCCTAATAACTCCTCGCAACAGGTTTGACAAATATGCTATAAATTAATCGTTTCGAGATTAGTAAAGATGTATTGCAATTAATAGTCATAAATGAAAATAATATTTTAAATATAATATTAAGTTGTATTTCTTTTAATAAAATCTAGGAACGCGCGAATAACCAATTATTGTTATTACGACATATTTCCACGTAGAAACGGCCTCGAATCACATTTGGCGAAAAATACCGCAATCACAGTAATATGCAGAAACAATAAATTAAAATGGAAGATTTTGTAAGCCGGTTCTATAACTACGATTTATTATTCGAATATTATTTAATAGTTAATCTCAGAAAAAAACGTTGCCACAAAAAGAATCGGCAGTACCAAAATCGACTACTAATAGGTCAATCCTTATTGGTACTAATCTGTTAAGCTTAACCCCTCAAAAACAAAACTTGTAAAACAAAAAGTCTCGCAACTCAGTTCTTCTACCGTAAAAAAATGAGATCCATGTAATAATAAGTCGATTAATTAATTCAGTACCTATTTAAAGGATTGTATGTTGTGAATTGTCTTAAATATTCATCTGTTGTGTGGTCTTAAGTTATTACGTAATTAGCTAACCTAACACCATATTATCACTATAATATAACAATATTAAAAATCTTTTAACGACAGCTAAGCTGTTCCTTCACATCAATTTCCCGTGAAACAGTGTTTTTTTTTTCTGGCAATGATTGGCGGGAGGTTCATGCCGTTCGCCTGATGATAAGCGCCACGACTGCTCATGAACAGTAACAAAAGCTTCAATTACAAAGAAATGATTGGCATTCCACTGCGCTCGACTTCCTGAGGCATAATCTGTGAAGTAATATGTCCTGTTAAGGTTGCAGGAAGTCGCTGGATCCAGGCCACTTCCAACAGGTCATTGTGGAGATCCTTGGGGGAGGCCTATGTTCAGCAGTGGACTTCCTGTGGCTGATAATGATGATGATGATGAATGTGTCCAGTATGTGTATTAATTTAATATATCTCTCTAATTTGATAATTACAACATAAACTAATTCAATACGTCTTCCTGAAAATAATGACTTACTCGGCTGGCATAATTGACTTGTCTGGTGACTGCTAAAAAAAATTATTGAGTTTTGATTCAACTCAATTCAAAACAAAAAATGACAATTGATATTATTTTTATCATATCGGCGCAGCAAATGAATATAAGGGCGAAAATCAAGGATAAATGGATATAAATAAGTTCCAATAATGAATAAAAATAAGCTGAAGATGGTGAGATAAAACAAAATGATTCAACAAAATTCACGATAACATTACCTCTCATATTAACCCTTTCAAGAGTAGATGTTGGAGTCCATCCCGCTAGTCTAATAAGGTATGTAGGCCGTTCATATGCCTTCGAAATAATTATGGAGAACCCAGCGGTAGAATACCTACATTTTCCTTGGCCGTTAAAACAAACGGCATTTAAAAATATAATTAATAACACAGCGTTTTCACAAAAGTGATAAGCTGAGATTTGTATTGTAACACGAATCTTCGATCTACTTTTCATTGGAATTATCATGAAATTATTGAATTCATGTGATTGGGCAATCGATCATTACTACCACTCAATCACTAGCTGATGTCCAATATTCAAATAAACAAAAGTATCATGCCACCCAAATGTGAGTGAGCAGTGCTGTTTCCTCCTGCATGATAACTTATCAATGAGCCTTGGCCCACTTCAAAATTCTACCACTGAGTATCGAAATTCATTTAACACATTATGAAACAGTAAATATATTTTTAATTAAATACTCTTATTTATTTTAAACATGTAAAAATAAAGTGAGAGATTTTTAAATTTGGATTTGAAACAATATCGAGAAGATTCTGTGATTTTTTTTTATATTCTCTAATGGTTGATAATACAACGCATACAATAAAAGCTTTGCGATACATAAACGGATTTAATACCGAGCTATTCGTACAGCACATATACAGTTCTTGAATTTATCCAGGGGCGTTACTCTATGAGCCAAAACAAAGTTCGAATATACGAACGTCCGAAGTAAGTTATAAGTTTTCCACTCCTAAAAAATAATACTATTGTCTATGTCTATTATTAGGATTAGGACATAATAGAGGTTTCCAGCATTTTGTGGAGTACCAACGCACATTCATACAGTTTTACGTAGGACGTTCGAACATTCCGACTTAGTTTCGGATCATAAAGTAAACCCCAAGCGACGCACACAAATATTTTATCCATCCATCCATCAGCCAAAGGAAGTCCACTGCTGAACGTAGGCCTCCCCCAATGATTTCCACAGAGACCTGTTGGAGGCAGCCTGCATCCAGCGACGTCCCGCGACCTTTACCAGGTCGTCGGACCATCTTGTGGGTGGACGTCCTACGCTGCGCTTTCCACTACGCTTTCTTTAAATATTTTATAACTAACTAATATTCAGAAATGTTGCAGAGAGATTTCGCGATGACTTTACGATAACCAGGGTCGTGAGACATATCAATTGTGAAACAACCATAAAATTAATTTATCCACGTCAACAAAATTGAAGAAACATTGAGGAATAGTGGAACGATCACGAAACATTCATAAATGAAAGTTGTATTCAAATGCAAAATACACTATCTTGACAAAGCTGCTCAAAATTGATTCCAAAATGACTTTCTAATATACTATTATAGTTTAAAAATGACTGTATTGCAAACTCATCAAAAAGATCATCGAATAATATGTTTGCTGTTTTTATATTGGTAACGAGACTGATAATGTAGGTGTACATTGATATAAACATACAATACAAATAATATAGCATGTAATATAGCAATATAGCATGAAATCTTTGACACGTATGTTACCATTTACCTATATAAATTACATAACAGTGAATTCAGCTAGCTCGGACGTTGCCGAAAACTAGTTTTGTCAAATAGGTAGAAGGCCAAGCTGCATCGAGATGCCGTTATCCAACACCGCAATCGACTTAGTAACTTCTCGAAGACTTGTGGCGAAAGCATTTTGCTATTGACCCTCGACACAGAAACGCGTTGGGAAATCTTTCACGCTTGCTAACAGTAGGTCTATCTATAAAAGCTTTAACAGTATAATAAAGAAAATAAATTTAATTGATAACGCAGAAATAAACGGGTATGTTAAGTAGGATAAAGATAAAACAAGTGATAAACAAGAAATGGTTCAGTAATATCCTAAGTCGATGAGAATTCGCGATGTAGTTGATGAAAATGAATTCAGCAAATGATTTTAAAACCAAACACAGCACATCGAGAACATTATGTAGAATACATATAACGTGTTAAGAATGTGTAAGCAATATATTAGTAGCAATAGTCAAAATTGCGGTAATAATTGAAAATTATTCACAATGATGAAATTCAACGAAAATGTCCTTGAACTGCTTGAAGCACTAAAGTGATTAGTTACGCTCTGAATACAGTTCAATTACATTTTTATTGTAATTCTTTGGTGAATTATGCTTTGATATTATCTTTATTAATTATACTAATCCTACCCGAAAAAATATTAAAAACAACCGAATATTTTGGATGGAAATCAAGGGCATCATCAGTTTATTCTAAATTATCAGATTCTTCTGTACGAACTTACGAAATCTTAGCTAAGTGATGTTCCCTAAACCAATAGTTCGCTGGTTCTTAAATATACTATCAAGCTATGGAACATATTGATTATTGCCACTCCACGTGTTCCCTCGTACCTAAAACCTTGAGTTTTTAATCAGCACAATTAGCTTAAATGAAATAATGCTTTCTGTTATTTATAACTATAAATATAATTATTATTAAATATGAGGGCGCGGATGTCACGCAACTAAAACATGTATTACAATATAAGTTTAACATTGCAGTGTGAACAGTGGCACTATTGTGAGAATAAGGGGCTGATGATAACCTTTTTTTACTCCACTAGACAGTAGACATCCATTATGTTTAATTTGAAAATAGTTTAGCCGCATTCAGCCGCAGTTGGTTAAAAATAGTGGAGCTTAATACAGTGGGCTTACTCTATGAAACGATACGAACTTCGAACTTCGACTTTGGAATCTTCTACCGTACGTCGTAACCATAGACTAAGTTTCGAGTGAATTATAAGTATATTAGAGAATAGGATTGATTTTTAGAAGTGGAAAACTATCTTACTCCGCACGTCGAAAATCCAAACCTTCGAAGTTTGTATCGTTTCATAGAGTAACAACCCCAGAATAGTAGACTTGACATTCCATATAAGTACTTCCGACTCGTCCAAGAGGTTTATTCCTAAGCTATTACTCACTCTTAACATTCCTTAATTTTATTTACATCTAAAATGGCGCACTCATTCATTTTCATCATGATGGTATTCATTCGTAGTAGCTCAACATTTTTGACTAGGTATCTCAGGTGCCCGAGATCCCAATCTGTCAAAATGTCTAGCACATATCATAAAATTACTATAATAAACTGTTCATGTTATTGAAAACACAGACATAGGTCATTAACTTGTCTTAACCAAAATCTGTTAACTTGTCAAAACAAACATGCCTAACAATAAAACACGAACACTATTGTTTTAAGAGCGTTTATACCCTGTGCGCGCTTTTTGGCTTAAAAACAGGACTTTTCAAATGAGTTAATAGCCACCAATAAACAATTTAAAGGAAAAATAATTAGTACTTATTTTAGAAAAGGTTGTTATCTAGGAATTTTGGTGGAAAATATTATAGATTGATGGATAATTTGTGACTACTATAAGGATTACTGAACACAAGTTTCGTTATTTAGGCTTTAAATGGCAATTTAGAAGCTTAAGATATCCGAAA
Source organism: Hyles euphorbiae (assembly GCA_023078785.2). NCBI lineage: Eukaryota > Metazoa > Arthropoda > Insecta > Lepidoptera > Sphingidae > Hyles > Hyles euphorbiae. The sequence goes on along the minus strand of CM041039.1, from coordinate 10,760,527 downwards.
CCACTAAATATAAGATGAAAATAAAATGATTATCAGACTAATAAGACCCTTATGGAGGGATTTTGCTGAGAAAAATAATCTTTTTGTGTTTAGTTCCTGAAAAATAAAAATTTAAACAATGCATAATTATTCAGAAACTCTCGTCAAGAACATATTTTTTTTCACCAACTTATCGTACATAATTTTTTATAGCAATTGCATATTATAATAGAAGAACATCTTATCAATAAATTACCATTTTTATATTTCAACAAAATTAGATTTCATGTTTTCTACAAATATTTTAAAAACCACTATAAAACACGCTGTCTGACGTGGCTCAAATCAGACCGCCGCAAGGCCTTCTAGAGGGAGGACGTATCGCTCGTCGCTCCGGCCTAGCTGCAGTCGATTTTTGCCGTGCGTAGTAAAAATAGCCACGCGCGGACTGCGATTACCACATCTTAGTACTTTGTTAGTAAAATAGTTAATTATTTTTATTACCTACAATGATTTTGTAGCGAGTATAAATTATGTTTCAGGTAATATAATGGGATGTAATTCCGAGGCTAAATTATGTTATGTATTGTAATATAAAATTAAATATATTTCGTAATTGTAAGAGGTTGTAAGGCCCCTAACACTATTTATGTGTTCGAACACGAAATGGTTAATAAAACGTCCGTAGTGTCCACTGTTGAACACTGATTTGAATGCAACTTAACAATGTAATAAGAACGAAAATATGATTAGTATCTAAATTTGTATTATTCTTTGCTTGTACAGTAATATTTGTCTACTTATAATGCAAATAAAATATTTTTATGATATTATATTACAGTTACATTTCAATTGAATATTTGAAGCGCACGGATCAAAGTTGTTTGAGCCGATTGTATAGCGAGCCGACGCGGCAGCTCTACGCACACAGCTTTGGTCGCTTATGTGTGCGTGAAATTAACGAAGAAATACCTATAGTTGACTTTGCGCGCAAGGTGTATACGCTCTTAAGTAAATGTCAAATAAATAAAGGTCATGTAACACTTTTCAGAGTTCATTCACTTTAAAACGGTTTTGTTTATGGCAGTGAAAAATAAGTGACGAGTGACATTTATGGCACTGTGTCACACTGTCTATGATGTATCCGTTACCTGACATTCATTGTTACCTACATTTTTGACGTTGAGAACTTTCAATTTTCGACAATTTTTATATTTTCCCGTTAGTACTTCGTACTGATAACTAAATCATTGCATCATATTTTGATACCGTTTAAAAAACTTCTTCAAACCAAATATAACTTTCACTTGACTCTCCATTTCATATGTTTACTAAGAAGATTGAAAACCTGTTATTTGGACACAGTAAAATATTTTATTAATCGTTTGAGCATAGTGATATTTAATTATACTAAATGAAATTGACTCTCAATGGCCACAGATGTGTAAATTCCGTAGCCAGCCAAAACTACAAAAAAAAATACTCTGAAGTAATTGCATTGTAAACATTACCAAAATCTCTTGCTTAAAGTATAGTAATCGTGAGTAAACATTCCGCCAAATTAAGCAAACATTTCGTAGTGTTTCTGTTTAAGATGTCTGTAATCACTTACTGCTTGATAAACAACATGTTTGGTAGCTAAGCCCTTAAGTGACGTAATAAAAAAGGCGGTGTTTTTACTAGAAACGATCATGTATATTCATATATTTCCATAACTGCCTTAATTATTTTTATTCCATAAGAACTGGCAAAGCTATTTTTGGATTCACAATACTGCGGCTCAGATAGGCGCCATTTTGAAAATGTAAATCAACTTGATATTAAAAGATGTGGGTTTATATTATCACGAAGTGATGCCATAAATATCTCAGTAAAAAAAGTTCCTGTTATATATTAAGTAATAGTATTTATTGCTGAATTTTAATAGTAAAGCCGGCTGGATAATTATATAAATATACACTTTTGTGAGTTTGGCTAAGACAGACTATAAAAAAAATTATGCACAGTATTAATTTCCATAATAAATAAATTCCGTGATAAATCTTTACACCGATTTTTTATAATGAAAACAAATTCTTTTTTGTTAGGTTGTCTTACTACAAAGCAATATATGTATAAAATTTTGGCAATAATGATGTTAGCAAAGCAAAATATTTATTGTAAAATAATTATCATTATATTTGCATTAAATAAAAGGAAATCGAATGTTGTGTAGTGGGTATCAGGAACTACGAGACTGTTCAGTCTGACAAACACCCAGACCCAAAAAATACCTATAGATCATACAAATATTTGTCCCGGTGCGGAGATCGAATCCGCGGCCTCACGTTTCACTGCCAGCGTATTACCAGCTGCGCCACGGAGGCTGTCCAAAAAATAATTATCACGTCTAAAAACGAGGGTAGTCCTGTGCAAAAACATTACTATGAAGTAATGATGTCATATGTTATTTGTAATTTAAATGAACCAAGTTACGAACGCGCCGCGTCCGGTAAACCTAGAAACAATAGAGTAGTGATAATAATTCAAAATGGTGGTAATAAATTATTTAACAATCACGGCGCCAAGGAACAAAACTCAGCATAGTGAACCATACTATTAATTTAAAAAAAAAAAAACAATGTTAAAATGTATGCAAAATAAATATTTTTTCAATATCGTCTCAAAATATAAGGAAAATATTTGTAGTTCTACCTGTTCTTAATGTGGTTTTTGAAACATCTTATAAAAAGCTTAGGCTAATGAAATAAAAAAGTTACTTGTAAAAATATTTAATTATTTTACTTGTCAAATCTAATGTTAAGAAACCCTTTCATTAATACAATAAATAACAGTTAACTGCCTAACGTGAACAAAAATTAAGTATCCCAATTAACTTTGAAATAATAAAAATTATCGTTCGCGTAATAAATTAAAAGTATTATAAGGTAGGTAGTTAATAGTTAACAAAAAATATCAAAGTTTACTTTCTAACTAAGAAATACGAAAGTCTATCAATTACCGCTGCGGAATCAAACTGCCTATTTCGCATATGTATATTAGTTGCAATTATCTATGCTAAAGTTTGCTCGGCTAATAGTACGAGAGAAGAAAACCAAAATTTTTGTGTCATAGCAATACGGCCACAACCGCATCAAATTGATAGATTTGATTATTTCGAACTCGAAAATACCAATATCAAACATTTTTCGCGTAGCGTTTGACCGAACTGAATTTTCAAAAATGTCAACAAATTTTACCGGACTGTATCATAGCAATCTGTCTGATTTTCTGACTGTAGTTATATAATAGCTCTAAGATACCAAAAACATTTTTCGGAAGTTAGTAGTGTAGCGCGAATCCAAAAAAAAATTTAGAAAAATTAAAAATGAGATAAAAAAAAATGATGATAGCAATCTGTCTGAAAATGTTCTTTATGGCTAAATTATGAATAGTTAATAGGAAAAAAAATATTTTCAGAAGGAAATTTGGATGCATCAAATTTTGAGACCATTCTAAATATGTTAAGGAATTTTACCGATCGGTATCATAGCAATCTGTCTGAAAATTGTTGAACGTGATGAAATGAATTATCCAAATATAAAAAAAAAAAAATATCAGCAGAATTCAGCGTAGCACCTCCTTTATCAGACAACTTTTCGATACCGACCGTGTTGAAGCGTGACTGATTGCAAGTCGGGCAATTACCATGCTTTTGTCTTGCTAAAATAGAGCGCGGACAACGTATCTATGCTATAAAAACGTCTATTATAATTGATTATTTAGAATTCCTAAAAACCCACTCTTCCATCCCTAAAAACTTCGTCAATGGCAGATGAGCAAACCGGGCCTTGTCATTGGGAATAGAAGAAAAAAAAACGTCCGCGAGGCCTCGGACAACCAGCGACACACCCACGTCCGTCTGAGCAACTTATAGTTTGTTGTCACCTTAAGTGAGCGTCATTTCAACGGCTAGGACAGCTGGTGAGTGACTATGTATACTAAGAGAGTGGCAGGAGCGTAACATGCAAAAAAACATTCCCACCGCAGCACGAGCGTAAAAAGCGCTCAGGCATCAGCCTAGCGACTCCAAAACGTTCTTTTCTCTTTTGGGAGTACATGCGACATCTAAAATTTCTGAAAACAGTTTTTTTGTAATCCTGCCAAATATACGAACGGTTGAAATATTCATTCGGATTGCTATAATACAGGTCGGCTAAATTTGTTGACATTTTCAAAAATTCGCTTTAGCTATATACTACGCGCAAAATGTCTGAAAACCAACTTATTCGTCATAAAATTATAAAATCTATGTCAATCAATCTATATTAAACATTGCCAATATCAGACGTATTACTGTGATACCGATCGCCTTTTTTTGGACACAGCAGAAATAGCCTCACATGCAATTGCTACACTTTTGACCGTTACTACCTACCTAATCGGGTTCAGAATCATATAATCTAACGATTTTATACAGTTTCGACTGTATTGCTATGATACATGGTTTTGGTCGTCATCTCTGGTACTATAATTGAATTAAATATTTAACTATACGTCATAGTAGGTACGCAACGTACGTCAAAACGCAAATTAACCTGTTATGTATATTTCAAGCAATACCAAATTTATTATTCAAATTGGGTGATGGAAATGAGACACAATTAATAGGAACTTTACAAAAATCTACGCATTGGTCACTGCATATTTTATAGATATACCTAATACTTCCATATAAATTATTATCCAATTTCTTGAAATGTTTTAAATTTTTTTAATGTGACACCTAATTTAATCATTTTAAAGTATTTTTGTTTACTTATTGCAATATTGTTGTTTTTTAATGTCGTCACCACTTATGAGTCTACAAGAGTCATTTACGACATAGGCCTCTACATTTCATTTTTTTATTTCATAGGTCAAGCAAAACAACATACATGACGGTAAGTGATGACTACCACCCATGAACACCCACAACGCTTAGGTGTTTCGCTGGCCCATTAAATCTTGATAAGAACAGGAAGGAAAGGTTGAGAACAGTATTACAAGGGGTATTCGGCATGCGGCAATCTCACCGAACGAAACGCGACAGTAAAGCTATCGTTTCACGTCTATTTCCTGTGAGACAGTGGTCTGTGGTACCGCCCCGGATAAGCCTTTCCAATCAAACTACATAAGTCATGACCGAAAATAACGCGGCTCTACTACTTCTAAAGTAGGGAGTTTACGCGATGCTCAAACATATCCACCTAGTATAAAGTAGAATCGCCGATGGCGAGAAATTGTTGTCTGTCCCCAATCGACACTTTGTCTCGATGGCATTTATCGTACGAGTTTACTCGTATTAATACGAGAAACCATCGGAATCCCTAGTTGCGAACAAAAATGGCTTTAAAACCGATTTTATGCAACATATAACATTGTGCATACGTAAAAGCTAGTATTAATATCTTAACAGCAGGAAATCAATGATACAGATTTCCGCATACTCAAAACTATTAAATATAAGTTATTTTCAACGCTCGAAGCACGTAAATGGTCGGAATACGTAATCTTGTTGCATTACCATAGTGAACCGCGCACGGTCATTGCCGTGCATTGGTCTTTTCGCGTCATTAGCGACCTACTGCTTGCTGTATATATTGAATTGGATATTTATCGGAAACCAGCTTATTGGCGACTTTGTTCCTACTGTTCTTAATGTCACACAATCTTAACAAAATACTAAAGAGTCTTAGTTTTTTAAGCCTTACACTTTTTATTTCGTTTTCTCCATCTATTTTATAACCGAATTATTTTTCAGATCTCTTTGTTTATATACATATAATTTCCGTTTCAAATTACAGGTAGCTAAAGCGACACCCAAAATTTTATTCATATTCTCCATATCATCTCCACCAAAATCCAAATCCTAGTCTACCTCTGTTAATCGTACTCTCGATTGTATAGGATGCCCTGCAGAGACGTATGTATTTGGGCCGAAACAGATATCGTCCCGGATCCAGATCGCAGAAGTAGGCAATACTTAATCTAAACTTAGCTTAATTTAATTTTGTTAGCAGTGACCTAGCGTGTCTCCCAAGGCAATTGATAACGTTCGACTTTGGTTCCAATCATGACTTATTGCTCTAGTTTCGTCGGATGCGTAAATAAAAGTGATGTGACATACATTGGTGATATGTTTGTCCAATTATTTTGTATTACTAATATCAGTATTCTGGGTCAGCCTTTGCAAATAAATGATCACTACTCGACGATGTCATATTGCGTGTTTTATTACTTTAAAAGTTAATTGAAATCTTATACAGGATGTCCCAGAACTAGACGATAAGAAGGTGAATTATATTAATTCATCCTATACCCTATAGTTTTCAAAATCCAGTCATTCAAATAAACATTCAAACAAAATCTACTTTGACCAATACATTGCAGCATTGTGGCCAGTGGTTTCAATAATTTATTAATTTAATCCACGTTTTGCAATGTTAAATAGATAAGTTTAGGTAATACATACCAAATTAAATCAAAACAAGTCTATTTCTCAGGAAAATGCACGCTCCATCACTGTGAAATTTAAAATCATGAAGAAACCTGTATGCCATAGCGATTTGTGAGAATTGCTATGGTATATAAAGTTCGCCAACCCGCATTATGCCAGCGTGGTGGACTAAATGCCCTTAAAACTCTCAATCCCACAGAAAAGAATGTAATTATTAGCAGATATTTATGATAATGTTTTGTCAGCCTACCGACTGGATATTCGTGTCTCACCAGGGCACCCTGTTGAAAATCAGCGCTGCAGTTTGCTTTCCCATTCTGCAGCATAAAGCTGAATGGGAGGCCCATTGTCGGCGCAATAGTTTAGCCACGTAATTTTGTTGCATAATTGTATTTTTTGTCATGTTTTTATTTTTTTGTATATTTTGTTATTTTATTACCTACCTATGTATGTTTGCGCCTTCAATAAATGTATTTCTTTCTTTCTTTCAATCGTACTCTCGATTATAGAGGACACATGTACCCTGCATCAGAACTATATGGGCTGATACACACTGATAAAAAAATTGGTATTGGCTGAAAATTATAGTAAGTAAGGTGACACCATCGTAATGCCATAATACAAGGATGGAAGGGGTAAGAACGTGAGCTCCTATATTTTATACTAGCGGTAGGGCACGGCTCCACTCGGGTGCAGATACACTTCTCAAAACGGCGGCCAAAATGTTCAATTCCGACTATCAATTTAGAATATCGGAGCAAAGGATTCCTCAAATATTGATTTTGAAACCAATCGAAAAACGAATAAAATTTCCTCGTATTTGCTAGATTTTCACTATTGCTTCCCTCCCATAGGACATACCGTGATGATATGACCCATAGCATTCGTCGATAAATGACATATCCAAGACAAAAAAAATCATTTCAAACCACTAGTTCCTGAGATTAGAGGTAACAAACAAACTCTTCAGCTATATAAATTAGTATAGAATATATACGTAGATAAGTTTATGCTCTTATCCCTTACGCAATACTATTACAGTGTTACCCCAACACACCTTATAAAAAAAAAATTGTGCACGTTATCCTTTAATTCGTCAATTATCAGATAATTCGTAACATTAATGAGTTAGGGCGACATAATCTCATTACCGACAAAGCCATTTTCTCTGTGAATAAAAAACACTGAATTGAGCGTCAGGAAACGATCGGGGAACATTCTTATTCAGTATTCTAAATGGGTCACTTTAATCGTTGACTTTTATGTCACTGTGACACGCTTCAATTGAAGTTTTATTTACTTATTGCTACGGAAATTAGGCCATTTGTTATGCCGGTCAAGTAACAATAGATTTATCATTCGTATTGACAGCCAACCCATTTGTTTTAATAGTCGATGTTTCTTTGTTGACTTCGAATAGTCAGAACTTTATTGTGTTAATGGTGAAATTATGTTCAACTATATCATTAGTGAATGGTAACTTAATAAGTCTTATAGTTGCTGTGAATATGTTGGTTCCTGGCATAATTTTTTTATTTTATTATGAACACGCGACAGTTATTTTTTAAATATCGTCGAGTATGGGTGGTAAGTTGATAGTTTTTGCTAAAATAATAATTAAAAGCCTTTCGTACCATAGCGTCTTTAAAAAATAAAAGGGTGTACACCATTATTTAAGAAAGAACTATGTATTTACCACCGTAATAAGACGATAGAAAAAAAATAACAAAAACAATCGTCTCAATTTTTTGCACAAAATTTAGTTACATTGTGTCTGAAGTCACTAAAACTACCATCCAGCTTCGTTTTCGGTAGCACTCTTGATATACCCTGTATACTATATGACTTTGTCTTCAAAATCTATTCGAATATATAATTAATAGTAATGAAAATTTATGATCTTGTCAATTAACATCGTAAATCGCGGCGGCTTTTATATTATTAAACATTTACAATGTTTTTAGTTCGTTATTTAATTATTTAAGTGACTTCTATCATCATCATCATCATCATATCAGCCACAGGAAGTCCACTGCTGAACATAGGCCTCCCCCAATGATCTCCACAATGACCTGTTGGAAGCGGCCTGCATCCAGCGACTTCCTGCGACCTTAGTCAGATCGTCCGTCCACTTTGTAGGCGGGCGTCCGACACTTCGCTTGCCTGTACGTGGCCTCCACTCGAGAACCTTTCGGCCCCAACGGCCATCGGTTCTACGAGCTATGTGCCCGGCCCACTGCCACTTCAACTTGCCAATCCTATGGGCTATGTCGGTAACCTTGGTTCTCCTACGGATCTCCTCATTTCTGATTCGATCTCGTAGGGAAACACCGAGCATAGCCCGCTCCATGGCTCGTTGAGTGACTTTGAGCCTTTTAATGAGGCCCACAACGAGAGGCCACGTCTCGGTGCCGTATGTCATCACTGGTAACACACAACTATCGAAGTTGTAGACGAATATGTCTATTTAGGACAAGTGGTCCGGTTAGGCAGGTCCAACTTCGAGAGAGAGGTCAATCGGCGAATCCAACTCGGTTGGGCAGCGTTCGGGAAACTTCGCGACGTCTTCTCGTCCAAAATACCTCAGTGCCTAAAATCGAAAGTCTTCGACTTCTATACTATGAAATAATTTATGCCAGTTCCCTAGTACCTTATATTGTACATAAACATTAACGTCATTATATATAGACAGTTTTAAAATATATTTGAGTAATCGAATGTTTTTTTTCTCTTCTGTACTGTATCAGCCCATATACGTCCCACTGCAGGGCACGGGCCTACTCTACAATCGAGAATACGATTGAGAGTGGTTAGGCCATATAGTCCACCACGCTGGCCTAGTGCGGGTTGGCGGACTTACATACCATAGAAATTCTTATGAATCGCTATGGTATGCAGGTTTCCTCACGATGTTTTCCTTCACCGTTTTAGTGCGTGGTGATTGACTATCAATACACACATGACACCGAAAAGTCAGAGGTGTGCCCTGGGATTCGAACCCGCGACCACCGTGAACATGTTGGCAGCCGCGTCTAGTCCGTTTACCAACAGGCCACCACGCCCTCTCAAAACGCAAAACAATCTGATAACTCCTTATTTTCTTTCGTTCTTCTCTTTTTTAATTTTTAAAGCCTTGATTACCTGTTTACCAATTCAATAGTTTTACAAGCGATTAGCACAAATTACACACTTAATTTTATTTGCGAACCAATTAGGTGAGTGGCTTAAGGACAATTAGGTAAGTATAATATTATGTTATTATATTACCGACCTGCACACAAGGGTTCTAATATAGCAGGTATGCTAAAAATAGCAGTATATACTTTCAAAATTATTGCTAGTCGACAGTTAATTAATTTCGCATATCGCTCATCCAAAAGAACAATGACGTAATTACGTTTTAGATTTTTTCCGGAAGAAATGTTTTAAAAGTTTATTAATAATATAATGTATTTCCAATAATTTCGATGAAACCTTTAATTATTTTATGTACACACATAAAATAATTACTATGAACGATAATTCAAAACAATTTCGTGCGAGAACCCAAGAATTAAAAAAACATATAATACAATCAAACATTTTCATCATTGTAATTACGTCGATGTTCTATTGGATGAGCGATATGTTAATTTATTCAAACAAAACGAGTCGAAACAATACAATGGGTAAAAAAAGCTTGGGAAAACGTCATGTTGTTTATAATTTAACCGTTGGCAATTATAAATGTAACAATAGGTTTTTACACTTAATAAATTATTCTGAAAGTTCAAATATAGCGTTAACTGAGACAAACAACACAAAGGTACGCGTATTAAATATTGCAAATGAAATCGATGCAATGAGTCATATATTTATTTTTAAAATATATAAATAAGCAATTTTACAGCCGCTGCCAATAAACAATCCCAATCCAAAATTTGCCGTTTAATATTGACAGCTCAATCTTTTTTCTGATACTATATTGCCAATAATTAATCTCAGTAGTGAAAAAACTATGGCAACATGGTAAATGACAAATCGAAAAGTAGAAAACAATCCAGATTGATTTCAATCTAATTTTTTCGATTGATTATTGGCATCGGCCGTTAGTCGCGTTGTGTCTGAAGTCACTAAAACTACCTACCTAGCTTTGTTTTCGGGCGCGGTGTGGATATACCCTGTATACTTAGATTGAATACTTTGGTCACATTATTTGATCCGATAGCCTAATATACTAGATTTTTACCCCTTTCCGTCCATGCGACCATATCTCCATGATTTCGAAAGAACCTATGTCCAGGAGTGGACTGCAACAGGCTGATGATGACAATATGCTCTTAATACACCGTCAGTAAAACCACTAGATTTTTTTATGGCCTTAAATCACAATCACTGTTTTACTTCATCTAACTAAGAATTTTGAAATAAAACTATTATTTACGGATTTTATCGCAGATTTCGTTTGATTTTCACATTTCTTACGTTTGGATTACTTTACAGCTTTCATGGTCACGGGGCGGACTCAAAATTTTACCAAATCCACGTTAAAATTCGTAAATAATAGTTTTATTTCAATGTTTAACATTCGCATAAACTAACACACCATTAACTACGCATTTGCTAGTTATGTTTATTTGGACTATGTAGTTAGTAAATCACCAATGTAATACGTTTTTTTAAAGGGCATCTGGATTGAGACAAGGTCACTGGAAAATAAAAATGTACCTACAGTAAGTGGCAAAAAATATTTTCATTGCTCATGAATTTTAATATTACTTGTGGAAACTTTATAATTCCTTCAATGTGGTTTTTAATATTCACTGAATCATGAGTTAACAATACTTTATTTGAAATTGGAACATTTTAAGCATTGGCAATGTTGTGAACCTTGTTTTGTTTTTAAATATGTTTAGAACTAGATATCAATCCTTTATAGTTTAATGTTTGCAATGCGTTTTCATTACGTAATTTTATTTAATAATTAGTTACTTATTCTTATTTTATTATGCCTTGTTCTGATGTCTATACAACTCATACATGGAGTAAATAATGACAGTTGATGATATATTTACGTCAATTGTTCAAATAATCAATGTTAAATAACAAATAAAATTTACATATATTTGCACATTTTTCAGACATGGAGTGATTATATATTGATGTATGTACATACACACAATTTATTATCGCCAATCATATTTTTATTTTTAATTATGTGCGCATTTTATTTTTTAAGTAGGTAATTAATTAGACCATAATTGTCTCACGTTAAACATTCCTGGGGTATTTTATTTAATAAAATAAAATCCTTCTTTTTTAGTCTTTGTATTTCAGATTGTACCGTTGGCATATTGAGGTGCTCATGAATCAGAAATTACTAAATGAGTCAGAAATGTCTAATACCCATAAATAATATCTTCATTATTTTATCTGCACACTGTCTCCTTGCTTACAAATATATTATGTTTATAAAACCTAAAAATTATATTTTTTTTGTAAGCTTTTTTTTCCTACGAATAAAGGTTTTTATAGAATAAAATGTGATATTAACTACATCCTTCATTCATACAGTGATAGAAATTACTATTAATTAATAAATGAAATTTATAGGAATTTATTTATTTAATATTAAATAATTACTGCAAATACTTGAAATATTTTATACTTTGAATGAGTCATAAAATTAATTTTGCTTAATAGTGTTGAGGGCGTCATTTCAGAGAAAATACTCAAAAAGTAAATTCTAATTACTTTGAAAAATATTTTCATATATTCGCATTTTAAACAATTCACATAATTTCAATACGTATGTAATACGCGTGTAAAATACGGAAATAAAGAGTGTCATATTTCAAAGTATCTAATCATGAATAAAATTATTTAATGTCACATTAGTTCGACGACCTCCATGATAGTCGGCGCATGGCCGATTGAAAAAGATAGCTGTTCGATTCCTGTATGAACAAAAACCTTAAAAACAAATCATGTCCCAATAAAAATCTTAAGAAGTCGTCAAGAAGCTTTCAAAAGCTCCGGGGATGTTGGAAACAAATTCTCTGCACTGGGATCTTATATTTTATTGAATACTAGCCACTCAACTCCTGTAATTCAAAATCAACAGCGGCACGCATTTTACTCACATCGAGATCTTTAGCTTAGTTAGAGAATGTCTAAGCTGTATTTACAGATACAGATACACAACACTTTATTGGACACCACACATAGAGCTAGTACTTAAGATAAAATAACAAAAATAATAGTATTACAAAAAGTGAAATACTGGCGGTCTTATCGCTAAGAGTGATCTCTTCCAGATACAGCAATAGAGAACATTAAAGATAATTTAAAAGTGAGTGTGCGTAACTTATAACAATACTTATTAGTAGAGAAATATTTAAAAAATACATAAACACATAAGTGATACAAGTATTAAACTAATGCATTTAAGTTATAGCATATTTATTTATTATGTATTAAAAGAGTTTCCCGAAAGGAATACTTAACATTAATATGACAATATATCGCAAATTAAACACTCAGCATATTTCCTCAGGTGTACGAAAAACACATGAAATTATTAATTTATGTATTAATAATTAATTAATTAATAAAATTTAGAGAATAAGATTAGTGAGAAGAAACAGAACTTACGTCAAAATTTTCTTTTCTTGGGTTTGTAATAAATCTATAATTAGTGTTCTGAACTTGGCCTGTGATCTATTAAAAATATATATTTCTTTCGAATTATTTCGAATAGAATTATATTCGTGTGTCAATCTGACAATTTAATCCGCAAAGATACGCACATCAATCTCATAGCACCTACGCATAGCACCCTTCGCTTTACGTCGTGTTTAAATAACATGTTGGATCTATTAATTTAAAAACTAATAATAAGTCCTTCAGTACATTTGGAGTTGCAAAAAGATGACCGTGAAAATCGCGCTAAAATAAACACTAAATTAACTTAATTTAATAGATTTCGTCTAAACGGTGACAATTTTTATGAAACTTTCTTTCATAAAACAAGTAAGCATTTTCAAAATATTTTCGAGTGAGGACTAATTTCAGTAACGCTCAACTAGAGATGTACTCGAGCGCGCGCACCACTTACGTCGGAATACTTTACAGTTTACGCGCTTTCAGCCCTGTCTGTGTATTTATGTCAATGGTTGTATCGGGAAGCTTATCCTGGTAGTTATGCTATCAGTTCTATATGTTTATAATAATTATATTACAGGAAGTGCACAAAGCAGTCACTTCGGTTAAATCGCATTAGTGACAATACTAATCTTTCATGAGTATGAGCACAGTGAATCACGTTATAAACGCGTTTACAATATCGTAAATAGCATTTTTGTTTATTATTAAAAATATAATTATGAAGCTAATTGATGCAAAATATTTAATTTTTAATATAATAAATATTTTATAACAAAAACAGTTTATAGGTTTATTTCCCACGCCAAAAAAGATGTTCGCGTGATGTACAATTACTATTTTGGGTATGGGAGATGAAAAACCAAAAAGTTTCTCATGAATGTTGATTGTAATCATTGTTAAAAATAAATAATTATACGAAGTTTTTTTTTAGTTAAAACAAAATACTTTATAAAGAAAACAATAAACATTTATAACAAAAAATGTGTGAAAATAAAAAAATTAAAACATTTATCATATGCACAAACCATTATAGAGCAATAAAAACTTTTTATTGATATGTGCATGAGAGATATAATATATAATTTCTTTTGCGTAAACAGAGCTAGCAGTAAATATTTAACCACAAAGCTCACGTAAAGTAATCACAGAGAAATTTCCAATAGCTCTTACCTTTCAAAACTCGATCTAAATATACACAAAAAGCAAACAATAAAACGTAAATGAGGACACCGAACTACGATTTGTTAGGCTGCACGAACCACTTGAAATAACAAAACGCATTCACAAATAGCAACGACAATATCTTTGAATTTTCATTGCATCGCGTTCGATTTTCAAATAGTAATTTATCAGCGGATATCGCTCGCGCACACAGCACTTGGCGCGCAATGTTGTACTGAGCGGCGTTGAGTCGGTTCGGGAGCGGGCCAACTGTTGACCGTTGTCGGTGGAGCGCTTTAGGGTTCCGTAACCGAAAAACCATAAAAAATTCTACACGTGCCGGATCTTCGACCGTAAGGCAACTATCTTTTGTAATATTTTTATACTGCGGATTTTTTGTTAATTAGCTAGGCAAAGGTTGATTTTTTTTGATTATTTAAGAAAAAAACTATGTATTTAGTTATTTACCACTCTAATACGACGATAGAAGAAAAATAACAAAAAAAAAATCGTAGCAATTTTTGGCACATTTAGTTGCATTGTGTCTGAAGTCACTAAAACTACCCGGCTTCGTTTTCGGTAGCAGTCTTGATATACCCTGTATATTACTATATCGATCTTCAAAATTTTCCGTGACAATTAATTTGTAGATCAAAACAATAACTATAGGTACGTAGCATCAGTGACTATTTAAAGTTCAAATGATGAATGTAATGATTAAAAATAATCCTTGCAACAGATATAAAACACTTTATTTTTCCTACCTGAAATACACAGTACATAAGTATAAGTAGTTTCGTAAAGTGGAATACAAAATTGGAAATGGTGATCAAAATAATAATCTTACCGGTATTCGTACAGTTAGTTAACTTTCGCCTATCTATAACATGTGTTTTATAAATTATTATTGACAATAAAAACTGCAATATGTATGTTTAAAATCTCTCACGACTTTTCACATCTTTTAACAACGAATCATGTATGCATGTAATTTAATTTTATGCATTATTATATTAATCACATTAAGGCCTTTATTCCACTAGCGTTTTAAGAGCGTTGGCGTTTCTTCAACGTCTGGTCAGCGGAGACGTCACGTGGACGTCGCGGTTATCTAACAGTATGTGGTCAAACTGCGACTTTATTATGGGATGTGAAATTACGAGAATATGTAATATATGATGTTTTCTTTTTTTTTCCGTAATTTTCGTTGAAAGAGCAAAGTCAACAGTAGTTTTCCCGTCGGAATTCCAGCCCCCTTAGCCACGTACAAGCGCTTCCAATCTATTCTCTTTCTACAATCGTTAACGCCTTGACGAAAGCGATAAAGTTTCGTTTGCGCTAATCAAATTGCATCTAGGGTAGCTTTATATGGGAGTTAGCCATTTGCATTGTACAACGTACAAGCGTCATCGGCTACGCCAAGGCGTTAACGATTGTAAAAAGAGAATAGATTGGATGGCCTTGTAACTTGGCTAAGGGGCTGTAGTTACATTCCTGACGTCAAAGTCGCGAGAGCATAACGTGAACGCTGTGTCGACGCAGCGCAGACGTTGGAGAAACGCCAATGCTCATAAAACGCTAGTGGGATAGTAGCCTGAGTCAACGTTTATTATATCAATATTATTTAGCGATAAAATTTCATTACAATTTCAAAGTACCTATTTAAGAGCGCAAGGAATAAAAGTGCATTAACTAATAGTTAATTTTACGCGGTAAACAATCTGTGTGTGTACTACAGCTGTGGAAAACAAGACATTTTGCAGCTTTTTCCACATGTTAATATCTATGATAATAATAAATACACCCAAAAGCCACTTATATAGTACTGACTCCACATTAAGATTAATTAAATTTTGTGTCGTAGGCATCAGAAACTACAAAAGACTTTTCGGTCTCATAAACACTCAGACAGACAAATATTTGTGGGCCACAAACATTTCTCTCGGTGCGGGGATCCCATCCGTGGCCTCTTGTTTTACAGCTAGCGTCCAACCAACTACGCCACGGATGCTGTCGTAATTCATAATAATTAATCAAAATGTATTTACAATCTAACTAAATATATAAACAGATTTCCTTACCAAAGCCCCATAATGACCAAAGACGGCACACGCTAAGGTAATCGTTATCAGTGCTTAAAATATAATGCACAATTAGTGTCCTAAATTGATACAAGAATATAAATACAGACACCTTCAATACCTATAGACTGGTCACGAATACACACCTTAGGTTCACCTTCGATAAGGTTCATTGCACTCTCAAAACATCCGGTTACTGCGATCACCCTTATTGATCATGTTTTTTAAACATGCATAATTGATGCATCGTGTCATCCTGATTCCTGATCGCGTGGCAACTGGCAACCTTTAAGCATCATATCATTTAACATTGCCATAGAATATTTATAATATAGAGGGAGCGAGGTAAATACTTTAAAATCTTAGAAAAAATGGCGGCCTTTTTCTGCCCTCCTATAGGCTGATAATTGATAGGTTGTCGAACATGCAAGAATTACTTGCAAAAGAAAACCAACACTAAAATATTTTTTCAATTCGAACCCTCGAAAGTTGTCCCTGAGATTAGAGGTAACAAAAAAAACTCTTCAGCTTTATATAATAGTATAGGTATAGATAAATAAAATATGTATATAGAAATGACCCTTAATAAAGATGATACTAAAAGATAATCAGGTAGTAAACTAAGTAAGTTAAAGATAATGTATTCCTGATCGCCAATTGACATAAAATCCCACTAGATTATGTAGTCGCAAAAATGGATAAAGCGAGTATATCTCGTCCCTTACACACGTCATATCTAAACATAATAAAATAAAATAGTAATAAAGAGATGAAATATAAATTTTCATAGAAAAACACTCACAATCACATACACAATTAATGTAGTAACAATTATATTTAACTGGTTTCTCAAGACACAGGCAACGCCTAATTTGAGAATCCCTGCAATTATTATATAAAATTAAATAATTATATAAAATTGTTATTCAGTTCAGTTCAGTTTTTATTTTTATGTGTTATTTTATTAAAGATTTTTCATTTTCAAGTGCCATTCTATCTTGAAAAGAAGTAAATCTTCTTACGTGTGAATATTATTTATTTAATTATCTCTATTTATGTAGTTTGATATATTCTTCTTAGTTCACGTAAAATAAATTCCTGAACGCATGCATTAATATTTGACAACCAATTTAAATGTCAACCACTTTTCATTACTGTCATTAATTTACATCTTTAAAATCTAAAATACGCCATTAATCGAATATTGTGTATATAATATGTTGTCGATTCGAAACCTTTATTTAAATACGTTATTTAATTTGAGGGAAGAGTTTACCGTATCGACGGTATGAACATTAAATGTTTGACACAAGTTTGACAGCAACAAACCCATGAGCATTTTGTATGGCAAAATGTTTTTTCCTTTATTGTATACTTTCGTCAATTTAATCGAGATAAAAACTATCTCACCCTTTAAGTTGGAACAAATAACACATATCTACAAAATTTCATTATAATCAGTTGAGTGGTTTAGGAGCCCATCGCGTACAAATAATTGTTCTGTTACGAAACACGTGTTCTAAATATAAAAATACTAGAATATACAACTTGAACATAGTTATCGGTTTTCATGCCACTTAGAACTGACTTCATGTTGTCGCTATCGGTGTGTGCGCGCATCGTAAAAATTCACTCTCATCATTTTTCTCCATCGCGCCAAAAGAAGTATAACTTCAAAAAAATATCAAAAATTTGTATGAAGCGCTTCAGTGCTCAAATGTATCTTCAATTTTTAAAAGTACCTTTGATTTCGGTGGTCGTTCAGTAAACACATTTTATACAAAAAAGCTAACAGTTTACAAGGCAGTTGTTACCTTACAGCTTTCCAGATGAATAAACTGATGACTAACTAATGCCAAAATGTCTTTAAAAGATTATGACACGTGTAACTATGGCCTTGATTCCGAATGGCGAGAAAAAACTCAAGCAGCGTCTAATCTGGTGCCGGATTAGTTATTCGATCTTGTTAAATTATTTTATCCAATATCAGTCCATAATCCGAATGGAATCGAAATCATGAAACCAAGAGTTCCATTGAGAGTGGTCTCGTGCCCAGTTTTCCCGATCTGGGATTCGATCCGGAGACCTCAGTGCTGTAATTGTACCCTACAAATGCGCCACCGAGGCAGTCAAATAATCTAATTCAATGTTCTACTCTTGTTCTACTGTACTGTACTGTTCTGTGATGTAGGTAGTGTTCTATGCTGGTAACTCTAATTTCCAAGTACAATTGTGGAACGTACCACCCCCAATAAGAACACTTTATTGTACACCACTATAATAAAAAAAAACAGTCGATTGATTACCTCCTCTTTTGAAGTGGGTCAAAAACATAATAAGAGAGTGCAGCAATTTATTTAATTAAAGCTTCATATACCTACTGAAAGTATACACGTGGACGGATGCCTGAGGCATTCTCTAACAGTCTACCTTAGGTACCAGTCTCCCTTACCTTATTTATATTACTTGAAATAGTTTCATAATTTGTATTGTCTGTATCAGCCCATATACAGAGAGAGCACGGGCCTCTTCTACAATCCACACTATGGGCTAATCTATGGCCACATAGTCCACCACGTTGGCTAGTGCGGGTAAGCGGATTTGAAACTTAAATTTTAAATGAATTTTATCCGGTTATGAACGAAGTTTAGAAATAAAATAATATAGCGTATTAATTAAGTGTCGGAATACCTACTCCTAATAAATACGTATCTAAATTATTCTAAATAAAAACATGAGAACAGGATTTTGTTTTTTTGCCGGTCAATTATGAACACACAAGGTGAAACGTGTTCTGGTAGCACCTCTGCCTACCCCATCTGAGAAAAATGCGTGAGTTTATATACATATGTATTATGTATATGTATGTCTTTAGTTTATTTATAATCCAAAAAGACATGGGTAGTCATAATACCTTTTATTTTTTTGTCAAAAACCGGATATCTAATGATTTTGATGTATTAACATGAATACCTGCTACCATGGACTTTAAATCAATGGCTTCTACACAACACATTTAAATAAATAATAGTTAAAAAAAAACTAAAATACACGCTTTAATAAGATATACAACTAAAAAAGTAAAAATAATTGATACTGAATTTAAGATAAGAAAATGGAGTAAAATACATATATTACACGCTTTATATTAGCTTCACTTGTATGTTTGTATATTTGTATGTTTGTATATTTGTATGTTTGTATATTTGTATGTTTGTTTGTAACCGACTTCTTTGGGCGCGATTTTGACCCACTTTAAACGGCCAGATTTCGTTCAAATTTTGCACACCTGTCAAAGACCGATGACAATACAATAATTCGATTAAAATATATAATTATCCTGATTAGATTCGCCAGGATTAATTATTCTTATAATTGATGACCATTGCTACATTCATCGCTAGATGGCGTTAACATTGTATTCTTCCAAGAAGCTTATACCCAAATGGAGATTGCATTCCGTATAAAACACTAAAGCACAAAAATTTGACCTTGAATGCAATCGCTGTTACCTGCTATCCTTTTCTTTAGAGTGACAATGAATGAAGTTCACGTGAAGTTCATTCATTGTTACGCTAAAGAAAAGGATAGCAGGCATCAGCGACGTCATTCAAGGTAAAATTTTTGTGCTTCACTTTTATATACGGAATGCAATCTCCATTTGGGTATAAGCTTCTTGTATTCTTCAAGTGTCAAATGTTACTACTGACCAACAGATGGCGTTATTGATTGGAAATACAGCCGTAGATGGATGTTTTTAGTCAAAACAATTATATAATAGTTAAAAAAAACTAAAATACACGCTTTAATAAGATATACAACTAAAAAAGTAAAAATAATTGATACTGAATTTAAGATAAGAAAATGGAGTAAAATACATATATTTTATTGTTACAAAGCGTGGGGTGCAGGAGGATAAGTAATTGTTGTAAACACCCCACGCTTTGTAACAATAAAATATATGTATTTTACTCCATTTTCTTATCTTAAATTCAGTATCAATTATTTTTACTTTTTTAGTTGTATATCTTATTAAAGCGTGTATTTTAGTTTTTTTTAACTATTATATTTTATTGTTACAAAGCGTGGGGTGCAGGAGGATAAGTAATTGTTGTAAACACCCCACGCTTTGTAACAATAAAATATATGTATTTTACTCCATTTTCTTATCTTAAATTCAGTATCAATTATTTTTACTTTTTTAGTTGTATATCTTATTAAAGCGTGTATTTTAGTTTTTTTTTAACTATTATTTAATTGTTTTGACTAAAAACATCCGTCTACGGCTGTATTTCCAATCAATAACGCCATCTGTTGGTCAGTAGTTAGACGGCTGTATTTCCAATCAATAACGCCATCTGTTGGTCAGTAGTAACATTTGACACTTGAAGAATACAATGTTAACGCCATCTAGCGAGGAATAGTGCAAAAGAATATCATGAAAATTATATAAATTAACAAAAATCATATTTTGCAAATTGAAAAATGGAATAATTTTATCAAATTAGTGTATTGTCATCGGTCCTCAATAAATCTACAAAGTTTGAACGAAATCTGGCCGTTTAAAGTGGGTCAAAATCGCGCCCAAAGAAGTCGGTTACAAACAAACATACAAACATACTAACAAACATACAAACATACAGGTGAAGCTAATAAAAAGCGTGTAAAAAGGATACGGACGTTGACGGATGAATATTTCTAATTATAATTATCACAACATATATTTTTTATTATATGCCAAAATGGGAACATAATGTACCATTACAAATTAATTCAAAAATAATCTTTTTATTTTAGCTCTGAGTAAAGACTATTGCAAAATATAAATATACATAACGAACAACACAATGAATAACAAAGCAATGCTTGGCATTTCACTGCGCTCGTCATTCTGAGAGATAAGATGTTTCATGTTAGGTCTCATTATGTCCAATAGATACTCTGGCCACAATCTCCTAAAAACCGGAACACAACAATTTTTACTTAAAAATTATTTTCATAATAAAAAAACGCTAAAACAACAGTCGAATTGATTATCTCCTCTTTCGAAGTCGATCAAAAAGCTTATTAACTTGTAGTCCATACGGAACCATTGTCAAGATGTAAAGGGGCGCTTTGCTGGAGCAATGTTTGTACATGCGCGGAAACGATGATCGGAGGGCGCATGTGTTCCCGTAATTCGGTTTAACCCTACGTCGCAGTTTCATTGGCTTCCCTTTATTGTAACTAAGTTAATATCAAACTTATTCATAGACAGTTTAAAACCAATTTAAGTTGTCGAATATTTTCTCCCTTTCGAACGTCTTTTTTCAGTTTGAGCGAAGAAGACAAAAACATTCGATAACTAAAATTAGTGTTTATTTGTACGAGTATATTATTATTTTAACTGCTATACAGAAACCATAACAAAAAAAAAATATTTTTACGGTCTTATCGGTCTATAGCAATGTACAGACAACCATTATAGTATGAATTTAAAAGGAGAGGATAGTGTAAAAAATAAAAAAATACTCACAGCAAAAAAAATATTGATTTAATAACTAAGAAAGCTGCAGGTTTAACTAAGAAAGGCACAGAACTATGAATCAACATACTTTTTGGCACAGATTACGGGTCTGTGTGAAGGAATCGTTTTTGCCGCTTATAATGCACATGTATGAAAACTTAGAATAGAATGAATTATGATGCTAGAATTCGGAATAATTTATAACATCCAGTAATGGCGGTTACTACGTAAATGACCAAAAGATCTGAGATTTTCTCGTAGCAACACTACATTTTATACAAAAATAAAACATGACAATTGCTATAAAAATATCTTTGTAATTAAATTACATATTTCAAAAATATATTTTACTTACAAACACCTCAAAGCGGTTTTTTTATTCTCATTTCAATGAATGGTGAGACGAACAAGCCATTCGCGTGATGGTAAGCGACACGACAGCTCAATGACAGTAGCAAAACCTTACACCATGAATTACAAAGCAATGCTTGGCATTCCAGTGCACTCGCCATCCTGAGACATAAGATGTTAGTTAAGTCTTAATATGTTCAGTAGCACTTTAAATATGCAATACGTACTTTAAATATATGTATGTGCGTCGTAATTTATATGAATATAGTATATATAACATTTATAGTATTAATTTCTTCCTAAATTATTAATACTATAGTTCATCTGGTGGCAAGGTAGTGCCTACGCCAAGACGATCAAACATAGCGCAAGGGCACTATTACCTAAGGGACATCTACCTTTCATCAATTCAATTCCCGCTTTTGCACCCTCATAACTTAGAATTGGATTATACTAGATAAACAAAATTATCGGGATATGTTTTATAAGTATTTTGCTAACACATACAGTTTGTGAAGTTAGGCCTTGTAGAGTTAGGAATGGGAGAGTAAGAAATTTGGCTCTACATGAGATCTGATGACTCGTACCATCGTCTCGTCTTGGCAACATCTTATATGAAAATGTTTTGGTGGGATAAAACTCACAAAATTATTGCTGTAATGGCTTATTGTCTAGAACGATATATAGAATATTAAAAAAAGATTCAACGAACAAACTAAAATTAAATAATTCAAAATAATTAATTTTTCAATATTTATAAATTATGCTCCTCACGTGGCTTGTTATGACGAGGATATTATAATAATTAACCATTTAATTCATATATATGACTTTGTAATTATTTGCCATATTGCATTGCTCAAATATTGTAGAAACGTGTTTATGAAATGATAATTATAATATTTAATACATTTTTTCGGCCTCATTCATTTACAGTATACCGGGTATATCAAGACTACTACCGAAAACGAAGCCGGGTCGTAGTTTTAGTGACTACAAACACAATGCAACTTAAAATTTCGCAAAGAAACGCGAAAATTTTTTTCTATCATTTTTTAAATATCATCATTCTTATGTGGTAAATCCATAGTTTTTGCTAAAATAATAATTTAAACTCTTTTACACCTAAGATTCTGTATAAATAAAAGGGTATACACTATTATTATAGAGAAAAAAATGTATTTACCACCCAAATACGACCATATGAAAAAAATAACAAAAAAAATCGTTTCAACATTTTCTGCATTGTGTCTGAAGTCGCTTCAACTACCATCTGGCTTCGTTTTCGGTAGCAGTCTTGATATATTCTGTATAAACCTATTTTGTTTAGTTAGTTAATATTTTATTTGTCGAAACTTGTCTGGAGATTGGGTCGATCGTTTTCTATCAATACATATGAGAATACAAACAAAAATTGGTTTTACTATATTACCTATCTTACACATATATACCTTAGTTACCTGTGACCACCCAAGTCTAAAAGCCACCCTGAGAGCTCAGTGCTCACTATGAAGTGAACCATTATTCATACCTATGACAAAGGCATATATTTAGCTTTTATTAAATGATGAAAGTCTGGCGTAGACCTCACAATATCAAATAATAATTTATCTCGTATACAGAGTTACAGAGACAAAATAGTAAAAGTAAAACCAATGACTTTGTACAATCTCTGCATCACCCAAAGGTTGACTGGTAGAGAATGCCTTAGGCATTAAGTCCGCCTTTATACAACATTATGTATAAAAAGATTAATAAAATAAAATAAAATGACATGAATATACGGACAGGGCGGAAAGCGCGTAAATTGTTCCGACGTAAGTGATGCGCATTCCAGTACATCTCTAGTGGACCGTTACTGAAATTGGTCGTCGCAACGACTTTGAAAATGTTTGCTTGTATTATGACAGAAAGTTTAATACAAATTAATAACACAGTATTTATCACCGTTTAGACGAAATCTATTAAATTGAGTTAATTTATATAATTTTTACTTTAACGGTATTTTAACGGTTATATTTTTGAAACTCCAAATGTTCCCCTTAGTTTTTAAATCAATGAGTAAAACATAAGATGCTTATTTCATTACAAAGATTGACTTATTAAAATTTATTTAATTTATCTTTTATTACTTTAACAAACTCTATATTTCAGTTAAATAAAAAAGGATACAATATTGGGAAAATAGGCATCGAAAATCTAACGAGGAGACCACACAAATCAAAAAATGATCACGCAGCTATCACTCAAATATTTAATACATTATCAATTTATATTATTTTTATATGTTTCTAGATTACTTGCGCAGATACTCGCTTCAAGTAGATCAATTTTAACATCCAAAGAACACGACAATAATTAAAATTTCATTTCCACAGGTATCCTAGTTTCAGTGGAAATGTAATAATTTGGCCAACGGAATACTCACAAATAAATAGCGACGTAATTCGGAGTTTTAGGATTTTCTCATTTTTAGGGAAGATATGTGGACGTAATATGTTATTTAGGGGAGTATGTATCAATTTTAAAGATATTAAACCTATTGTAAATACAGTTAATCACACAGACAAAGTTTCGGGCAAAAGCTAGTACTTAATAAAATGAATACCTAACGTTATTACAAAATTAAACCACGCTCATCTGCCGTGACGGCTTGCCAAGCATTCACACGAAATAAATGTCCAACAAAGTATTACATTTTCTATTTGGACTAAAGCCAATTACATGCAACATTTCTATATTTAAATGTAAATGTAAATTTCGAACACGTGTATTTATAATGCGTTTATTAATAACATTATGTTTAATTACTATAATTGAATTAGATGTACCCTGATCAAACTATCAACATGCCCATTGAAAGTTGATAAACACTGAAACCCAAATAGAATTACTGAGATATCAATATCGACATTGAGCACAATAGTAAGTCTCATTTCATGTGAATTGTATTTGCTTATAACATACTATGCGTTACATGGCTCGAGAACAAACCAAATAAACTAAGCCCCGCGTCGCATCATCGCGTCGTCGCGTATATTGCTAATCCAATTGGTAATAATGTACTTGACGGGCATTATTCATAGACGGTATTCTTTTATAATGGTTTCTTAGATTTACGCGAATGTTACACATTGAAATAAAACTATTATTACCGGATTTTATCGAAACGTCGGGAAGTCAAAAATGTAAAAATTAAACCAAATCCGCGATAAAATAATACATAGTTTTATTTCAAAGCATTCTTTTATTCATATGGAAAAGGGCTGTCGCAAATGCGATTATGTTGCCCTCATAAACAACCTAATTTTGTTATGTTATGTTTCGTCGCTTGCGAAAGACTTTAAATTCTCTTTGAGCGACGAAGAGAAAACATTCGATAGCTAAAATAGGCTTATAAACCGGCTATGAATAAGGCCATTATGTAACAAAAATAAAAAAATAAACACTTTTATACGATTTTTCGAGAACTGAATAATTTGGCCTTCGTTCAAAAATTACTTCATCAACATCCAATAGTAGAATAGAATAGAATAGAAAAATCTCTATAGTATGTTCATTAAATTTAGTAATTAAAGTAAAAGTTAAACCAACGTCAGAATCGACAGACGCGCTTGTAAAAATGCCACTGAGCCAATTCTGAACAAGCCAAATTTTTAAATTCTGCTTCGACATTAATCGGAATCGAAATTACTATGTATACTATGAATGAATGAATACTTGATGAATTGATTTTGTGACGTGAATCATGACGATGCTTAGACTGACGTGTCTATTAGTGTCTCTAATTAGCAATGGTGTTATGGAAGGGCATTGTGGGGCGATCGCTTAAGCCTTAGAGCATTAGAGACTTTCCCGCCCACACACCCACCACTGCAACTCCTATCAGCAAGGGTCAACAGTGTCACACAATGTATTGACACCGCACTCCTGAGCTCAGCGAAACTCTCAGGGACACTAGATTTATGTTGTAATTTATGTATTTAACCCGCATCGAATTTAATCAGAAAGAAAACCAAATAACAAATAATTGACCACTTCCTTTCCTTAGAGCATTAGTGAAAGAACTCCTTAGTAATATTTATTGGGTTTGAATGGTGGATAGAAGACTGCATGGTACCGTAATAATCTCGCCCAGAGCATGACAGCGCTCATATACAGACCGCCTTAGCAAATTGATACTAGGGTACCTGTAATACTAAAACGTTTCTGGCAAAACCTGGGGCCCTACTATATTCATCCGAACGAACGAACGAACGAACGAACGAAGTTCGAAACTTCGGACAAACGAAGTTTTTTATACGATACGAATATATTTGTATAACGTACACCGTAACTATAAGTCTATGGTTACGACCATAAATCAATAACGACCATAAGTTTTATGTAGGTACATTCGTATCGTATATAAACTTTGATCATCCGAAGTTTCGAACTTCGTTTCGTTGAATATAGTACGGCCCTTCGTTCGTTCATTCGGATGAATATAGTAGGGCCCCTAGATATGGTTCTGGTGTTCATATTTACGCCTTCATGTCAAAAGGTAGATCAGTTTGGACCGCTGTCAGCCCATATACGTCACACTGCAGGGCACGGGCCTCTACAATTGAGAGTACGATTGATAGTGGTTAGGCTACATAGTCCACATGCTGGCCTAGTGCGGGTTGTGTGTAGTGGCGGACTTTACATAACATATAAATTCTTACAAATTCGCAATAGAATGTAAGTTTCCTCACGATGTTTTCCTTAACCGATAAAGCGCGGTGATTGGTTATCAATACACACATAACTCCGAAAAGTCAGAGGTGTACCATGGGCTTCGAACCCGCTACCACCGTGAACATGTGGGCAGCCGAGTCTGGTCAGTTTACCAAAAGGCCACCACGCACTTTTTTACTAGTTTGGACCTAAGTCAACTTATTCTATTCGTCGAAGCAAACGACACTTTATGCCCGTAAACAAGGTTACACATACGAATGTAATCTATATTATAATTTAGTTCGCCCCTATTTACAATGCAAACTTGACGTGACAAACAAAAGACAATGGTCAATTAACGAATATAGAAGAGCATAATACGTGAATCAGAAATGTACCTACTGGATATTTCATCATTTATTTTACAAATCTTTTCAGCGTATTTAGTTTTGAGCAAAATTTTCCTATCTGTTGAATAATAAAAGCTGAATCCAAACTAGTTATCATTGAAATATCGAGGGGAATGTACAATTAAATGCATAGCGATTTTTTTATTCCAACTACCTATAGATTTATTTTACTTTTCTCCATTCATATGCAAATGCTGGCCGATTCCAAAGAGTACAATAATAAACAAGTCGCTTATATTCCGTCAGTGACCATGATCTCTTAGTTGGTACTGAAAATCTCAGAACTGTTAAATAAAAAACAATTTCAAAAAAGTTGACATTTCGAGACAAGTTTTCCACTTCCATTCATATAATTAAAAGATAATATGAAACTTGAAAACTTACCGGTTCAGTACATAGACTTGGTCCCAGGGTTGCCAATCGTACATTTTACAAGGCAAGGTAACATTACCAAACGAATTTCGGATTTACAAACTACATAGCTTTGAAGAAATGTTCGTATTGTGTAATATAAGAAATTATAATATTAAGTATCTTACATCATACTTAGTCATACTAAGTAAAAATAAAATTTTACTTACATGAATCAATCAAGTTTTATGTCATCGAACATATAAATTCCTGACAGTATAAAACTATTGATTTCGTTATTCATACTTTTAAAATTGTTGTATAATTTATATTTGTCTCTTACTCTTGTTATCAAACCCTACATTGTCTTAGTCATAAAATCATTTTCAATATTGTTCCGTCTTTGTCGACACCACCATCTTGGCCACCATCACCATCTTGGCGACTTGGATTGTCGATCTTTGCTACTGATTTTGTCTCTGATAACCAATTTATCTAGACCAGAATGGTCCAAAAGAAAGAAAAAAATTGAGAGGAGACTTGGAAAGAAATTTGACAACCCTAATCCTTTATTCGAGGAAGTAGGTCCAAAATTGTATACTGGAATAACAAGTCCCAATTTTTTTCTAAATTTCAATATTTTGTTTCTTATTGATTTACATTAAATACCTGTATTCAACTAGTATAACAATAATATAACATTTTAATTATTTAATCTGTGACGTTAAAACTGTGACGCACTAATAAATACGAAAAATATAAGTAAATGAATACATGAATACTTGGTAACGCGGCTGCTAATTCTAGCATTCACGGTGGTCGCGGGTTCCATTCCAAAAGCAAACCTCTAAGTTTTCAGAGTAATATGTTAATCAATTACCACGCACCATAACGGTGTAGGAAAACATCGTGAGGAAATCTACATACCATGTTGATTGGTAAAAACTTCTATAGTATGTAAAGTCTCGAAAAAGAGGAGGCTCCTGCCCTGCAATAGGACAATAATTATGGTAATGTTGCTGGTGGTATATTGGTAATAAATATTCGTGTCCATCCGTATGGCCATTACCCCGTACAAATTGTTTCAGACGACATATATATATAGTGAATGAAACAATTATTATATATTTATTCTGTTTTTTTTTACTCTGGCCGGGCATAGTGGCGGCATTGCACCTGATGATAAGCGCAAATGCTACCCAGGCAGAGTATCCATTGGCATCGGACGGCAGTCCCATGCTAAGGTACCTCTTCACACTACGGCGGACCGCGGAAGGACCCAGAATTGTAGGAAGGAGGGAACACGTGAGACGGCAAACAATTCCACAGCCTCACGGTGCGGCACAAAAAAGAATTAGAGAACCGTTTGGTTCGCGCCGGGATGGTGTGGACAGACAAGCTATGGCTTCGCAAGCCAGCACGCGTGGTTCTATTTAGGAATGGAGAGAAGGAGATCAAGTTGAACAATTCCTCCGAGCATTCACCGTGATACAGGCAGTAAAAAACGCTTAGAGAGGCGACATCCCTCCGGAGTTGTAGCGACTCCAAGTTGCTTGTAACGTCTGCATCATTCACAATGCGGATGGCCCGCCGCTGCAATCCATCCAAGGTATCGAGCAGGTACTGGGCGGATCCATCCCAGAGGTGCGAACAGTACTCCATACCCGGCCGGACCTGCGCTTTATACAAACGATAAAGCTAACCGGGAGTGAAGAACCGACGCACCCTGTTCAGGACTCCAACCCTGCGTGATGTGGCAGATATTACGCCTTCGATATGATTTCTTGGATTGAGATCACAGCGGATATCCACACCAAGGATACTCGGGTCATTCCGCACTGAGAGGGGAGAACCCTGAAGAATGGGGAGGGGAGAGAACGGGGATTTTTTGCACGTGAACGCACACACCTGGGTTTTCTTGGCATCGAACTCAACCATATTCATGGAACCCCATGAAGGAATGAGATCCAAGGTCCGGTTGAGCTCAATGACAAGATCTTCACGTCCCCTCACAGTTTCGACACGGCAACCCGGAGGCCCACAGTGGTATCGCCCATGAACCGTGCTGTCGTCTGCATAGCAATGAATGTTGCCAAGCGACAACATGTCATTGATATGTAGAATAAACAAGGTGGGCGACAGCACCGAGCCCTGTGGAACTCCGGCATTTACCGACATGAGGTGCCGAAGCGTGTCCGTCAACAACTACACGTATTCTACGCC
Organism: Hyles euphorbiae; assembly: GCA_023078785.2. NCBI lineage: Eukaryota > Metazoa > Arthropoda > Insecta > Lepidoptera > Sphingidae > Hyles > Hyles euphorbiae. The sequence goes on along the minus strand of CM041039.1, from coordinate 10,730,644 downwards.
CATGCAGAAAGCCGAAAATCCACGAACACAGGTTGCCAGGCAGACCGTATGCCGGAAGCTTGGAAAGAAGACCATGGTACCAGACCCTATCAAACTCCTTGGCTATGTCGAGGCTCACAGCAAGAGCCTCGCCACGCCAGTCAATCGCCTCACCCCAGCGATGTAGGACAAACGCTAGAAGATCACCCGTTGATCGATATTGACGGAATCCGTATTGTCTGTCACTGATCAACGGGTGATTCTCTAGGTAGCGGACCAATTATATAATAACGGTTTATTATCGCTCCGCCGCGTCTGTGGCGCGGTATAATATTTTAATTTCTTTTTAAGTTTTCTGCTTAGGATTTCCTTCTGGTAATGTTTAAAAATTATATATAATCGCAGTAACAACCATAGTTTTTTAAATAAAGTGCGCAATGAAAACAAATCATGGGATAAATAATAATAAGTCAAAAACGAACGTGTGGTCAGTGGCGTAACAATAGGGTGGCAGAGTGCGCAAAATGCCACGGGCCCCCGGCCTAGGGGGCCCTCGCATCCCGGCCCGGTAGGGCCTCGTCCGACAGGGTCTCAGGCCCGACAGGGTCCTGGCTCGATAGGGCCTCGAGCTCAAGCCCGACAGGGGAGCAGAGAATTATGTAACACTTATAACGAAAGTAATAACTAATAACAATAAATAATATGCTACATTTTAAACACGACAACCATTTCATCATAATATTTGATTTAAATGTTTTGTTTTGGTTTTCATTAAAGTATCTCTCTCAGTGATACAATTAATAAAACGTTTCCTAAAATTAGTACTAACGGAACGAGAAATTTATTGATGAAAATCATGAAAATGCAAGTGAACAGAAGCTGAGAAATGAACAAATGGATGGGTGAATATTCAGACTTAATACAACCACAACCAATTACGAGCAAAAATGAATTTAAACCGGATTAATAAGAGTAGGAAACATGATATCTCCATACGTTACAGATACGTGTAATTAAAAAAATTACGGTGTGAAACGTTTTGTGATTGAGAAAGGTCACTTTAAGCCCAATGTCCCCTTCGTAAGAGACAGTGATGATAAATAATAAAATAAATAAATATTACAATAAACAAACGCTCCTACGTTTCGCTGACGATAATATAGTCTGGATGGCAAAATTTCTGGGGGAGCTGCAACAGTTGCTGGACAGCCTGGCTTCAGCCTCACAGCGAATATGTCTTAACATTTACATAGCCAAACCAAAGTAATAATCAACCACCACCCTGATCCAATACCTGTTACTGTATGTGGCCACCAAATTGAAGTTGTTTCCAAATATACCTACCTGGGGATACCCTTTGACTAGGTAAAAACAACTTTGAGAAAGAGACTACGAGGAGGATCTAGAGTATACTACGTCGAGTCTTCTAGTCAGCTTTACCACAAAGCTTGTAAACGAAAATTTTCAACCAGTGCGTCCTACCTGTCATGACCTACAGTGCTGAGAATTGGATACATACAGTACGACCGGTCTACCAGCTTATAGTTGTTCATCGACCTATCGAGCATTCTATGCCCGGTGTCGTTTTGAAGGATAAGATCCGTAATGAGCTTATCCGACAGAGAACCAAAGTTATAGATATAGCAAATAGGATTAGTAAGCTGATGTGGCAGTGCGCTGGCCGCATCTGCCGAAGGATTGATAACCGTTGGAGTAAACGCGTTCTAGAGTGGAGAACGTGTATTTTCTAACGTAGTGTAGAACGCCCTCCAGCCAGATGGAGTGATGACTTCTGTTATGAAATAACCTTCGTGCTGTAAAGCCTTTTTGAAACATTATGGGGGGCCCCATATGATGAACTTTGCCACGGGCCCCCGATGGGGTAGTTACGCCACTGCGTGTGGTGGTCATGCCAAGTAAGGTAAGGTGAAAAGAGAAAAAAAATATATATAAAATACACAAAACATTCAAACAAATAAAAAGATTCCGATGAATGGAGAACCTTTTTTTGAAGTCGGTTAAAACATAAATAGGAGAAACTAAGTCAAGCCGTTAGTAGCCTACAAATGCAATGAGGTGTGACTAAGTATAATTTGTGCAAAAAAACGTATGGTAAAAAAAAGTATTTTGAAATGTCTAGATTAAAACGGAAGTAGCCTAAACGGTACCTACGTTGGAACTTAATTATTATAATATATGTAAATTATGTAGGTATTGTATGTATGCATTTTTTGTGCCGTAGTGCAGTGATAATAGATATTACAATAGTAAATAATAATAGTAATAATATAGTAGCTAATAATAGTTTACTGGTGGTAGGTCTCTCATATGTGAGAGGCTGCCTGGGTGGGTACCACCGTAATACCTATTTCTCCCGCCAAACAGCAGTTTCAATGCACTGTTGTCTTTCGGATTGAAGGACATGTTCATTTGAGTTTGTCCTATAATCAAACCCATAGCCTCTCACATCGCAGTTCACAGCTAACTTCGCAGACGCTGCGCAACAGACTCCATCGAAATTTCATCAAATCAACACTTTACAAAGACGCAAATTGAGATCAAGGTAAGAAGATGAGTTATGTCAACTTTGCCTCGCATATTACCTAACTTCGCATATTTCTTACATCAACGCATCGAATTAATATTTCTAAATAACATCTCTCCACCCTTTAATGACAAAATCGACCTTAATTATAATACTCTTGATTATACCACACCCGGAAGGCTCTGTATAAAACCCTAATTGTTTCTAGAATGTTGACAAAAACAGGGGCAATTTTCTCCGTAATTTGTAACTGTTACCTAGGAAATGATTTGTGTTCCACATTCGTAGACTAATTGTAAGAAAATTATTCAATATTATGATCAAACACCTGACTGATGTAAATCTTATTATAATTATGTTGTGAAGTGGTAAAGCTACTCTGTAATCTCTTTGGAATATCGGAGAAATGGGCCGCTTCGACCGAAGTGGTACCTACTTTTCCATGTGAGTTTTTTTTTTTTTATTGCAGTGAATGGCGAGACGAGCATGCCGTTCGCCTGATGGTAAGCGATACGACCGCTCATGAACAGTAGCAGAACCAAACAATACCTTGAATTACAAAGCAATGCTTGGCATTCCACTGCGCTCGCCATCCTGAGACATAAAATGTTAAGTCTCAATATGTCCAGTAGTTACTCTGGCTACAATGTCCTTCAATCCGAAACACAACAGTGCATTTAAACTGCTGTTTGCTGTTGGAAGGACCTAATATCTACATATTTCCTAATTAAGTCTTTTTTTTTGCATACTTCTGTTTAAAAAGACTTATGCCCAAATACTGGAAAGCCAATTAACTTTTAACTCCTGTTAACTAGCTCTAATGACCTGTTAAATTGATTCCAGTTAAATATAACTTCGATTAAACCACTTATGCCCAAATACTGGAAAGCCAATTAACTTTTAACTCCTGTTAACTAGCTCTAATGACCTGTTAAATTGATTCCAGTTAAATATAACTTCGATTAAACCACTTAAGAATTAAATATTTAATGGGGCATTATTCATCCGATTCGTATTCTCGAAAGCAACTTAAGAGTTTGACAGCTGTCAAACAGTCAAATTTTTAAGAATTTCTAGTTTTGAGCAGCCGTCGTCTTAAGGCCGCCTGCGACCACTCTTAACTTTAAAATCCTACATAAAATTTACTAAAATGACTCTCGCGTCGGTTTCATCGCTGTCTGATGACGATATAGCTTAATCAAGGCGAGTCAATCAAGAAAAAAATCAATGCTTTTGACAAATACAAAGAAGAAAACATTCAAACAAAGTGAGGTTCCGCCTGAAGAAAGAAACTGTTCTGCATCTGTGTTCCTTGCTGGAGACAAAATAGAACCCACTACAAATAGAAGCCGATTGATAAAAACTTGCGACCAACTGTTACTTCCATCCATCCATCCATCAGCCAAAGGAAGTCCACTGCTGAACATAGGCCTCCCCCAATGATTTCCACAGAGACCTGTTGGAGGCAGCCTGTGTCCAGCGACGTCCCGCGACCTTTACCAGGTCGTCGGACCATCTTGTGGGTGGACTGTTACTTGCTTTATGATATTCTACGACAGGCAGTTACCAGAAGATTATTGGAGATGTATTTCATGTGGAATAGCCGACTGTACATCACAAAGTTGCAGCAGAGTCGGTTAAACTACAAAATCGTGGCATGAAAATTCCCAACTATCAACAACAATGCCATATTGCGAATGATTTCTATGCGATATATAAGGATCAAATCTCCAGGTAATTTCTACTTATAATAATGTATACATAACTATTAAGCTTTTACATGTACACAAATATATGTTTTCTTATCCTATTTTAACTAAATGTGCTTCTAAAATGCCTAGCGTATTTTATATTATGTAGTAATCATTTAGAGTATCCCTTTTTACTGTACATAATATATTATTAATCATAGAATAGAATAATATATTATGCACAGTATAAAGGCACACTCTAAATGATTTCTACACAATAATTTATATATATATATGCTTGTTGGAATCAAAACATTTAGCAGGTAATTGGCTCTTCCACAGCCACTGTACCCCATATAACCAAGCTCTCTAAATAGTTGTAGGGCTAAATATATAATATAATATAATTAATCATACAATGATTTGTACTGATTGTAGCTATTCAGTATATACTGGAACAATGTTCAACTACAATAGTAGTTTCCTATAAAGAATTCAATTTTATGAATATATTTTTTCAATTTACATAAAATTATTTGTAGTTTGAAATAAGAATATTTGCTAGAGCTCTAATTTTTATTATCTTGTTTTTAGGAGGACCACAAGCAGAAACATTTAGAAACAGAAAAGGCCATTTTTCTATAAATGTGCAAGCAGTCTGCGACCCTAACTTGAGGATAAGAAACATTATAGGCCGATGGCCAGGCGCGGTGCATGATAGTAAAAATTTCAATGATTCTCCTTTATGTGCATTTCTGGAAAGGGGAGACTGAAGAAGCTTACAATCAAGACCATACTAAAACAAGAAACCCAGTGGAGAGGGTCTTTGGTTTTACAACAAAGATCTTCTTGTCTGCAAGTTGGGCTATAAGTTTTTGAAAATTAGCTTACTATTATAGAGGCATGTGCAGTGTTACATAATATAGCATGTTCCCAGAATGATCATATATTGGAGATTGATCTTTTTGAATCATTTCCACCAGCTCCACATAGTATAACCAATGAAAATGTTGCAACAAGGAATAATATAATAAAATACATATTTTAAACCGTACAGTGCATTTTATTGAATTACCATGGAATAAATACAAATAAAAATGAGTTATGTTTTATTGTAGTATATTTATTTTAATAACATCATTAGTACATATTATATTTTTTTAATTATCTACATTTCTTTAGATCTGTCTTACATTTATATCTATATTCCTTTATAAACACAAAATAATAACAATTATTTTAACATTAATTTAAAACTAAATTAATAAATGTACTATTAAAAATGTACAATAGAAATATAATATGACATTTTTTAACAATGAAAATAGGTGAAATAAACAATTTATTTTATGTATTACATATTAATTAAAATTCATAACATTCTTCAACTTTGATTTAAAACACTGTTTTCTGATGCAAATATTTCTTCCTTCACACAATTTGTCTCATTCTTTTTTGTATATTTTTATATTACATACTCACTTCAAAAGGGTGTGTATTGTCCAAATGATTTGTTGTATGCATGATTTCTATAGCGTTACCTGCAAAAGTGTTTAAGTTAAAGTATGTCATAATTTTATATATCTCTTTATATTTTTCATATATATTTGTTGAGCTTACTTATTTAGTCTATAGCTGATATACATGGCACTATATATATGAGCCATATTTCTTGGACAGTCTTATTATATAGGTACACATTGAATATTTATGTACTCCACTCCAGCTCCTGAAACAAAGGATTATTTATAGTTATACACATTGTACCATACTTTATTTTCCATATTTATTACATAATACTACTATATGAGGAGGAGATAATATATAGGAGGCATAATATGAGAGAAGCCTATAGGTACCCAGCAGTGGGATCCTACAGGCTGTAGATGATGATGATGATTTAAAATGTGTGAATAATCGATTCATATTATATATTAAATAGTTAATTATCATATAAATTCGTTAAAATTTAGAGGAATACGTGTATACTTACCTGTTTATAATATCCAGCACAGCTTCTTTCTCATATCGTATTTATTTACATAGTCTTCTCCATTTGGTACTTAGGTGGTTCTGCAGCCGTTGTTTGGTATTTTATATACCTATTTATTGAAAAGATATTCCAAAAACTAACTTTCAAACCGAGTGCAATTACAACATGACAATAAATAAAATAAACAAACATCATAATATTTTTAATAAACTCGCTTCGGGTAAAGGGATTAGGGACATAAGTTTTTTCACCCACATGATTTTATTAACAGATTTTTAAAATAATAACACGGCAATATATAATATAGCTTTAAACATAATCGTAACAAAAGTAAAAACGTTACAATGATTCCTCATATTAAATATAAAGGGTTAAATTTCCAATTTTGAGAAATCATGTATGAAGAATATTGCGTCAAATGGAACGTTTATATTTATACAATAAAAATTGTAACTGAAAACAAACTTTTCGTTAATCTGTGGAAATTTAGCTGGATGTTTGCTGAGTAGACCGATTTATGAGCTAAATGGCTATCCAGTATGCCGTTTCGAAATTTAACGAAACCTCAAAATAACGTCATATCAAATGAGTCCGGTGGCTGAGTAGCAATCCAGTATTTGGGGGTTACTCACTTACCATGAACATCCGATGGTATGTATGAGCCGTTTGCTGAAAATATTATTTCCACATCGTAGTAACGTAATTCCCTATACTTCAGCTTTAAGGCCCATTTACACTGGGACTTGGATGAGTTGTTCGTCATAAAAATACGATTGTTAATTGTTGATTAAGGATATATAAAAAGTTAAACGTTTATATTATAAACGTTTTCCAGAATATAAGAATCCTATAGCTATATTACATCCGACGGTGGCTTTTTGCCTACATTAGGCGTGAAATTCACCCCTTGTACATAAATAATATTATTCTAGCGCCTGACACAAATATAAAGGCAATTTAACTTTCTGAGTGAATTTAACTTTGTCAATTACGAACTTGTCGAACTCGCAAAATAAAATGATTTATTTTTATTTACCTTTTCGCGTCAAGAAAAATGTTTGATACGTATTCATTCAAAAATTAAACTTTCGGGTCCTGTGTTTGCCAACAATCTCAAAATACATTTTCTAAATATTTATATAATAATAAAAACACAATGATATTGTATTTACCTTAACTTATATGTATATCAATGAATTAACCATCTAAATACAATGGCATTTGAACTATAAGGAAGCGAATAAAGCAGTTTTGATTGTTCGAGACTGCTTGACCTATAAAATGTTGTTTGGGTTGGCGGCCACAGATAATATTGAATATATCATAAAAGCTAACATTCCGCATGCTAGGTCAATTAATTTTAGCATTATGTTGCATTTCTAAAGAAAACTGATTTAATCATAGCAATGATGATTAATATTCTCTCTTCTAAAATGTTGCAAACACACAGTCCATCTTAATCTGTGACACGAAATAGATACGATCGAAACATGTTTCTTGCTAACTCTAACAAACTTTTATTGATTGTTTAATTGCAAATAATAGCGAGACAAGCATGCAATTCGCCTGGTGATGATGGTAAGCGAGATGGCCGCTCATGGAGAGTAACAAAACCAAACAACACTATAAATTACAAAACAATGATTGGCATTCCACAGCGCTCACCATCCTGAAACTTGGGATATTGAGTCTCAATATGTCCAGTAGTTACTCTAGCTACAAAGTACTTCAAACCAGAATACAAAAGTGCATTTACTCTTTGGCGGAATAACAGTCATTGCGGTGGTACCTACCCAGGCACCTCTCACATATGAGAGATCTACCAGCAGTGTATTGTCGTTGTTTTTTGTTTATTTATAAAGCATCAGCTTTCCTGTATAAACTGACGTCATATAGGTAGTAAAAAAATACTGAACTCAGGCTACTCAATGTCGCAGCGAGAACCTTGTGAGAAACTAGTAGACTACCTGCAGCTGGAAAATATTTATTCTTTTTTTCATTATATAGAAACAAATACAATAAATAAATGGCATAATAATGACATTACAAGAGCCGGTATTGCACTAGGCAATTTCTGGTAATTTGAAGACGGTACCCGTAGAGATCTGGATTACAGGCCACGTTTAGTACTTTAATCGTCTCGTGCTCTAGAGTAGACGTCAACTAGTAACGTCAACCTTGCACCTGTAGTTTGAAGATACGTACCTACTGTCATTATTCGCATTTAAACACTAAGGCAAGGCCAGATGGTGGTAGGTCTCTCATATGTGAGAGGCTGCCTGGGTGGGTACCACCGCAATGTCTATTTCTCCCGTCAAACAGCAGTTTAAATGCACTGGTGTGTTTCGGATTGAAGGACATTGTAGCCAGAGTAACTACTGGACATATTGAGACTTAACATCTTGTGTCTCAGGATGGCGAGCGCAGTGGAGTGCCAAGCATTGCTTTGTAATTCAAGGTGTTGTTTGGTTTTGCTACTGTTCATGAGCGGTCGCATCGCTTACCATCAGGCGAACGGCATGCTCGTCTAGCCATTCAATGCAATAAAAAAAAAAAAAAGATGATACTACTTATTTGTTCATCAATGAGAGGTACAATATGAACTAATCTAGGTCTAAATTCTATTCTTAAACAATTAACACAGACATGGAAAATTATTAGTTTAATTAATACAAGCAATTCCTGTTACTATATAATTATTAAGGGTTTAAAATTAAGGGTCGAGCATGTCTGTCAAGGGTCATTCTCTTATTTAGATAATGACAATGTGTGATAAACTATGGTCGGGTTATAAATAACATGTTTACCATTTATTTTTAGAAGGGGCTCATTCCAGTTGTGTTGGTGCTGACAAGAACTGTCGTGTTCGGAATTTCCTCGGCATTATTATACGAAATATAATTTGAAAAGTTTTCAATATTGGCATAATTTGTTTACGTGTTGGGAATATGAAGACGCGGATTATTTTGGTATAAAAGACCCTCTTCCTACGGTATTTTCAACATTCCATTACCGTCTTTCCTGGAAGTGTTGAATTTAAGAATAACTAAAAAAGGTATGTACATTTCCGCAAAATTGTTATTTACTGTATTTTTTTAATATTGGATGTAATTTATCTCATTCATCATTCATTATACTACGTTGGTATATCGTGTATCTTCTAATTTGAGCGACATTTAAAAAGCGTTAATAATATTAGCAATTCGCCTTATAATAATACAATTCATATCATTATTTAAATTTGTATTAAATTTCCTAATAAAATTCAATACATTCAACAATAAATTTTCTATAAATTTTTCCATTTCATCTAACGTATAAATTTTATCAGGCGCTTATAATAACCGAGGCATAATTAACACGGTATTTGTTAAAAATTTTAAGGTACGTAGTTTAGGCTACCTTATAGGAAAATACAAAGCTATACCAAATAGTAAATAAACATTGATAAGTTTCTTTATTGTTATCCTTTTTTTATATTATTTCTTTAATCCATTAAGTACCTACAAAGTTCTATTATTCACGACTTAAATGCGCAATATTATGTCTAATATAAAAACCTAATTTTAGTAAATTAATTGTAAAATAAATAATTTCCATAAGCCCCGATACCCTCCGTGGCGCAGTTGGTTAGACGTCAAATGTGAACCGCGGGTTCGAACCCTGCACTGAGACAAATATTTCTGTGTTTCACAGGTATTTCTTTCTGTGATTTTTTGTCTGGGTGTCTGAGAGACCGAAAACTCTCATAGTTCCTGATAACCACGACATAACACTCGATCTTAGTGTGTGACTATGTATGTGACTGTCAGTTGTATTTATTAATTTATTTGGAGACAATACTAATGGTCAAAGAGAAGCTGCAACAGGTATGGGTACTTTTTATAGCACGGAAGTACTAACTAAAACAGGATCATCTGCAAATTAATCACACCAATCATAAACATGATCAAAGTATTTTTTTTTAACCAGTACACCCATTTAGCATTCCACAGCTTATGCTTCAGGTTTGTCTGACACACCTTTCTAATACAAAATAATGTATCAGTACGCATTGACGAATTATTTACATTAGAGCATTGAGATATTATACTAGAGGGGACACTGCAAAAAAAATGTTTGTAACAAAATGAAGGGTACATTCTATTTCTGTCTCTGTCACGCCTACGAAGTAACATATCTTCCCTCTCGCTTCAATGTGTACCCTTGTGCACGCACCATACGCAGAGATTTTGTTCCCGATGTCCGCTCTAGTATAATACCTCAATGACATTAGAGCGGACATCGGGAACAAAATCTGTGTGTGCTGGTACATGATTCCTATGCCCACATGGGAGCTCGGTGAAGCGAGAGCGAATATTATGTTATTGCGTAGATGTGAAAGAGACAAAAACAGATGGAGTAGTACGGTATCATTCATTTTTGTTACAAGAATTTTGTTTGCAGTGTCCTCTCTAGTATAAAATCTCAATGATCATTACGCCTTCCGTTTAAAATCTCGTGGTGTCTGAGAGATTTATTTACTTTAGGGATTCCTAGATGGCAATGCTTATAAATAAGCCTACATTTATCTTTAAATAATATTGCGATAATCTCTACCATTTCAATATCTTTTTCAGGTTGAAACTTCAAAATGCTGACGAAATGCATCATTTTTGTAGTGCTGGTAGCGAGTTGGCAACGCACTGCTTCTGCTCATATACTCACGTCGGATTATTCGGAACTTCCACTATCGTATTGCATGAAGCATCTTTTTCATGGAGTCGAAGTGCTATGTTCTGTATACAGTGAGTCATCAGGTAAACATTATCCTCTTTTTATTCCATTTACAAAGCTTGTATCTCTATGTGGACTCTTGCCTTTTAAACTCCAACATCTTCGGTTCACTATTACAGTAATATAAAGTTATTTTCATTACGTAATTATTTTATGATTGAGATTAAACTAGTGTCAAAAATATACAGTCTACATAATTTAACCACCGAAGGGTCAGTCAGACTTACAGCTTACAGATGTGTCTATGTGCATTTATTATTTATGAATAAGTACTAAAGGATTATTGCTTTCATTAAATTTACTTGGGAGACTATTTGTCATACTTTTCTTTGACCCTCATTATGATTTGTTTGGACTTACAATTTAATATAAAGCTAGTGTTGTAGTATTATAGTTGTACTTTACTGTTATGCTATGCTAATGCTTCGGTCACCGCCCATCAAGAAGGTATCTAGAGAAGTAATGCCATAGTAACTTGTTTGCTTCTCAATTTATAGCAAGAGCACTTTGATACTGCCCAAAATTAGTATATTTGAGGAATTGGTAATGATTTTATTTTAACAATTTATTACAGAGAGTTCGGAGGAAGCACCGCTGTTTGATTTAAAGAAATGGGAATTAAGAGAAAAGATTGTCAAAAATTGCTGCACCAAGCCCTGTACTCTCTCAGAACTGTTGCGGCTTTGTTAAACAAAATGGATTTTAACTTATTAAGTAATATGAAGAATATCATGATACAATTAATGCCGAAGGAATATACGATATTATAATAATAGTAACTCAACAGCCAGTTGCTGTCAACATAAGATCTCCTTGCTATATTTATAATGGCTGGCAACACTTGAATAAAATGGCGCCGTAATTCGAATTTTTTGGACCGTCTTTATTCTCTGTCAATCAGAGTTTGTATTATGAACTTATTGAATTTTAAGTCAAAAGATTAATGAACTGTTTGGATTTCTTGCATGAAAACCCTAATTAAAAACTCATAAAAACTTTAAGTTACAATGCTTGTCAAATTAATTACAAATAATTTCGCGAAAAACTGACAAAAAATATTTTATTGTATACAATATTGCTAAGGGACCTGATATAACAAATGAGGACTAATATGATATTAGTTATTAAGTTTATACATGGAAATGAAAAACCAATTCAACACATTTTAATGCTACAACAATGTTATATACAGTGTTGCCAGGTTTAGTTTTTGAAAATTCGGGACAGGACATTAAAATAAGCGGGATTTTGAGTTCTTTAGCGGGACGCCTATTAAAGGAGAGGGAATTATATATATTTTTGCTTTCACAAATTAGCAGCATATACTTATCACACCGAAAAACGTCGCGTCTCAGGAGGCTCTCAAAGACAATAGCCGTTTTCGGTTATTTTTATAATAATGGAAGCGCAGCTCAACCAGACCAAGAACCATATCTCACAAGGCTTCAATTCATAAGGCGCCATGGTTTCTTAGCATGCATACATACATAAACTCACGCCTTTTTTTCATAAGGGATAGGCAGAGGTTTCTTAACTTACTATTTAAAAAAAAAATATTCGCAAATATTTTGTGTTTTCCTCTAGCGTTTGCTATGGGTGTACATCGAGTTATTCCTTAAATTCTCAGACTATAACTTTTTCGATTTACCAGAGCGATCTTTATTTCCAAGATGAAAATTGATGTTTTCCGACACGTCTTTTCACATGAATTCTGAAAAATGATGCTCGCTATAATGCTCGAAGAGAATTAAGTGAAGTTAAGATGCGTTTTTCTTTTAAATTACATGTACATGTCGTAAAGTAAAATTCGCTAGTAATGCTCTCTAAGCGCTATGAAACTTGAAATTGTTACGAAGGAATTTTCATTGGAGGTAGCTAATATTCACTAAGACATAAGTTCACTTACAGTATTTCCTTGCCCATGTGTTACCATCTAACATAAGAAAGCTAGGAATTCGTGAACAAACCGCGAGAACTTATTCAAAGTCCTGTATTTTTTTGGAATCAGCCTATGGAAACAAATTTAGAATCGAATTAGATACTAAGTAGGTAAATAATTGTAGGAAAACGCGAAATACAGTACGGATTATAAATAAAAGTGTGTAATATTTAGTTTTTTATTCGTTCTGAGAGGGGTGGTCAAAAAGCGGGACATTTGGCGTCCCGCCAAAGGTTCAATCGGGACGCGTCACCAAACCCCTGAAAAGCGGGACGTCCCGCGTAAAGCGGGACACCTGGCAACACTAGTTATGTACAACCATTTATACAACAGTGATAATATACAATATCCTCAGCAAATTACAACAATAAGCATACGGATTGTTAATAAGCTACAAAAAAATTGATGAAAGGTAATTCATGCCAAAAAACTAAATTTATTATGATTAGGTAGTACCTGCTCGTTCTATATTTTCAGCTAAAGGAATTCCACTGCTGCACATAGGCCTCCCCCATTTATCGTCACATAGAAAACATCCCACTATCTAACTAAATCTAACGCAGCCTTTTAGTCTCCATGTTGAAAAATGTTTAAATACATATAATGAAGTATTGCAACTGCTTATTAAAAGTACTTAGGGTTGCTACTAACGCTAAATAGTATTGCTAGCAAAAAATATTTAAATATTCTTACTGTAAATGTTTAATTCCCTGATTGGGTAATTTTGATGTAATAGTATAAATTATGAATAAATTATTTAATATACATCCCACGAATTTCAATTATATTTAACCCTTAATCTTTCCGATATCCCATGCTTTTAAAACAAAAAATCTCTCTCGCTGTCTTCAGCCACAGGAACTCGTCTGCTTAACATAGGCTACCCCAACAGCTTTTAAATTACGAAAATTGTTGAAAGCATTCGAATCCATTTCGATAGATTTCCGGAAGCCAGTCACGTTTGTCTAAAAAAACTGCGATAAGCGCCCCATATTATCTGTCTCTATTACTCCTATGTGGTCACATTATCTTCCCTCTCGCTTCAGTCCTAGCGTGATTGGTATTCCCCATTGACATATATATATGGACAGGGCGGAAAGCACGTTAAGTGTTCCGACGTAAGTGGTGCGCGCGCTCCAGTACATCCCTATTGGAGCTTTACTGATTAGTCGTTGCTAGCAACGATTTTGAGAATGCTTGCTTGTATTCTGACAGAAAGTAAAAAAAAAATTAACATAGGTACTATTTTTTATCACCGTTTAGATGAAATGTATTAAATTAAATTAATATTTATTTTAGAGCAATTTTTCATCCGACACTTTAGCGATGATATCCCGGACATCAGCCTGTGTGAGATTGAGATGGCTCTCAAACAACTTAAAAACAACAAGGCGCCGGGTGAGGACGGAATCACTTCAGAGCTTCTGAAAGCGGGTGGAAACTGGAACGCCGATACTGAAAGTCCTTCAGAGGCTATTCAATTCCGTTCTCCTCGAGGGCTCAACGCCAGAGGCATGGAGCAGGAGCGTGGTGGTACTGTTCTTCAAAAAAGGTGATAACACCTTGCTGAAGAACTACAGGCCCATTTCGCTCCTGAGCCATGTCTATAAGTTGTTTTCGAGGGTCATCACAAATCGTCTCGAACGCAGGTTTGATGACTTCCAGCCTCCCGAACAAGCCGGTTTCCGAAAAGGCTTTAGTACCATAGACCATATTCATACGCTACGGCAGGTTATACAAAAAACCGAGGAATATAACTTGCCGCTTTGTTTAGCGTTTGTGGACTATGAGAAAGCCTTTGATTCGATCGAGACCTGGGCTGTGCTACAGTCTCTTCAGCGGTGCCACATAGACTATCGGTACATCGAAGTGTTGAAGTGTATATACAACAACGCTACCATTGGAGTTGGGAGGTCGACTCTCGAAGTTGTAGACGAATATGTCTATTTAGGACAAGTGGTCCGGTTAGGCAGGTCCAACTTCGAGAGAGAGGTCAATCGTCGAATCCAACTCGGTTGGGCAGCGTTCGGGAAACTTCGCGACGTCTTCTCGTCCAAAATAGCTCAGTGCCTAAAATCGAGTCTTCGATAGTTGTGTGTTCCCAGTGATGACATACGGCACCAAGACCTGGCCTCTCACTGTGGGCCTCATTAAAAGGCTCAAAGTCACTCAACGAGCCATGGAGCGGGCTATGCTCGGTGTTTCCCTACGAGATCGAATCAGAAATGAGGAGATCCGTAGGAGAACCAAGGTTACCGACATAGCCCATAGGATTGGCAAGTTGAAGTGGCAGTGGGCCGGGCACATAGCTCGTAGAACCGATGGCCGTTAGGGCAGAAAGGTTCTCGAGTGGAGGCCACGTACAGGCAAGCGAAATGTCGGACGCCCGCCTACAAGGTGGACGGACGATCTAAGGTCGCAGGAAGTCGCTGGATGCAGGCCGCTTCCAACAGGTCATTGTGGAGATCCTTGGGGGAGGCCTATGTTCAGCAGTGGACTTCCTGTGGCTGATATGATGATGATGATGATGATAATGAATTTTTCATAAATCATCTTTTCAACTCCAAATGTACCGAAAGGCCTATTCTTAATTTTTAAATCAATGGTATTCATCGATTTTTCAACGAACATCTCAAGCATGCATTAATGAGTAGTACAAATAAAAAACACTGCCTCGGTGGCGTAGTTGTACTACGGTACGGTTACAAAGCTGAGGTCTCGGGTTCGAATCCCAGGTTGGGCAAAGTGATATTGGATTTTTCTATTCAGTATCAGCCCAGAGTCAGGAATTTGTGCCCGATATGGCGATAGGCTCGCCACCTATCACATTGTGGGACGGAACATACAAGGCATAATGTGGGTGCCCTGGCACCTCTGCCTACCCCTTCTGGGAACAAGGCGTGAGTTTATGTATGTATGTACAAATAAAAAACAGTTAATTTGTTTCAGTGTTTATTACTTTCTACAAGTGCAACTCATTAACAGGATATTGCAATATAATATCCTTATGACTATGGTATGTTTATAATCTATAAATTATAAATGTAAATGACATAGTATAAAACTTTACAGAATATCTATTTACAACTGATAATCTTAAAATAATGAATTCAGTGCTAACTCCCAAACTCACGCGTTGAAACAAACGAGAGTTGAATTGAAAATAAAACATTTATCCATTGCTATCTTAAGATTACTAAATACGTCGACTCGAACTATCTCTCCTGAAAAAGAAGACAAATAAGTATATTTGTGTATATAAACTAATAGAACTGCTTCGACATTGTGAATTAATATATCGTACAACCTTGGGATATTTATATAGGGTGTATTTAACAGAAAACTAAAACTGGATGCTCAGTCAATTAAACTGACAAACTTTCCCAAAGAAACTATTCACGAAATAAAAAAAAACTTCCCCATTGAAAATTAAAACTTCGATCAGACAATATCACTGACTGGTCATCCCCTTATAGTTTTCGAAAAGCTGTTAATTACACCCTGTATAAAGGCATAAGTCTCTCATAAGTCACTTGTTATTATTTGGCGTAAAAAGTAATCACGTAAAAATTAATCACAGTTAGACAAAAATCACGTAATATCACAAGGGGGGGAGGGAGGGTCTAGTAAGAGTAGAAGAAGTAGGGTCTATCACGTGTTTTTGTTTCGATCCATAATTTTGATTAAAATGCTACATAATATACATATTTTTCGTATGATAACACAATTCTTTCATTGAATTTTATTTCTGGATTATACTTTATTACCGTATTTAAAAATAATAAACGAAAAATTTTTGACTTATTTATATGTACTAAAAATACACGTGATGTTGGATGGGGGGAGGGGTCAATCAAAATCTCACCACATATCAAAAAATGGCGACTAAAAGATCACGTGATTAATGGACGGCCCCTAATGTATTGTGCAACTAATCCTAAACAAATTACTTTCGGCTTTGTAGTATACAAAAAATAACCTACCTATAACAACCCCTCCATTTCCTTCATGAACTGTGTATAAGCGTCGTCTTTGCTGGGCGCCTTGGGAATGTCCGCGGGGCGGTGCGGTTGCGCCTTCACAGCCGGCTTCGACTTCTTATCTTCACGCTTAACCCGCAGGGCGGACGGCACGAACCGAGTCACGTCCGCCGATAGATTCCTTATTTGCGGCTTTGCACTTATTGTTGCTCCTGTACATAATAAGAATGGAGTTATGTTTGGCAGATATATAATTACCCAGGAATACCTAGAACTATAATTAATTATAAATTGTAGTAGATTTTGTAAAATTTTAAATTGTGTGTACACTGTAGGATAATTTCATCTTAATGTAAAAAAAAACATAACTATAAGACCTAGGACAATAATTTTAAGTGTTTTTATTAGATAATAATTCCCTCTATTCCCCATACGCCTTCGATCCAATAATTACGGGACATCCTGTATAAATCACTTTAAATTTCACAAAGTAGCAGTTCGTAAGTATACAAAAATATCCAATGTCATAACAGACCAGCAATGAATGGGGTCATGAAGTTACACACAAACCGAATATAGGTTATCGATATCGATAAGGTGACAAAATAACAATTACTTGTTATGTCATAAATCATAATATTATATTTTATATGAGGTATTATTTTAAAAGATTTTCTTTTTTCAAGTGAGCACTATCACTTAAATATATTTATATCGCATATAGATAGGGATTATTGGTGCTATTTACGCAGTATCAGAGGAAAGAAACATCTCTCTTAGGACTGCCAATGTAGCGGCAGAATATATTGGGACTTATTTTGTTCTCACAACACCGATCAAATATTTGAGATTTCCGGATACTCAATAGCCTTTATATCTTCCCATACCTTTTCCTTCCCGGTCTTTTCCCGATCTGATATGACGGTAACACATTTATGATCAAATAGTAATAGATGTTCATGTGAGGCAGTGATAAGTTACCATTAAGTGAATCGTTTGCTCATTTGCCTTTTGAATAAAAATATTAAACGTTTATGACAGTTTAAATTATTTTTCTTTCTATTTATTGTGGAATAGCGGTCCGGCTAACTCCAACTGGATACGGATACACTTTTTTGAAAATATTCTATCGGTTATGTTGATCAGGAATAATGTAAGATTTTAAAGGTGTAAGGTTTTAAAACGGTCCTTTAGTTTCAGAGCCTATTATTCTATTCCAATCTGACCTCTTTATAATAGTATGACAGCCTCCGTGGCGCATTAGATTAGACGCCGGCTGTGAAACGAGAGGCCACGGGTTCGATCTCCGCAGCGAGACAAATATTTGTGTGATCCACAAGTATTTGTTTCGGGTCTCGGTGTTTGTGAGACCGAAAAGTCTCTCGTGGTTTCTGATGCCCACGACACAAGACTCGATCTTAGTGACTGTTGGGTTTATTTATTATCATAGTAAGAGTCAGGGGTATGCCCTGCGATTTGAACCTACGATCACCGTGAGCATTTTGGCAGCCGCGTTTGATCCGTTTATAGACAGGCCACCACGCACTTCCACGGTGAAGGAAAACATCGTGAGGAAAGCTGCATACTAAGGCGAATTTGTAAGAGTTTACTAGCACTAGGTCAGCATGGTGAACTATATGGCCTAATCACTCTCCATCGTATTGTCGATTGTGAGGAGGCCCGTGCCCTGCAGTGGGACGTATATGGGCTGATACATATATTTTTATTTATTTTTGTTTATAATTTCTTTGTTTATTTAAAATCATAATAGAAAATGTACCAACTTTATGAAAATGTATAGAAATACCTATGTATATTTTTTTTTAAAGAACACAATTTTAATAGTGTAGTTATAATTGTCTTTCTTTAATGCCAATTGTCACCGCATCTTACTCTTTTTTGCTAACATATAAATAAACAAATTAAAAAAAATACAGAAATGTGGCATAATATGAGAGAGGCTTATACCCAGCAATGGGACATAAGTTGTGGCATATAAGTTGTGAATTATGAGGAAAAAAATAAATATATAAAGCTCAAGTGACCTTGCACGTGATCCTTCTTGGAGATGAGTTGCGGCGCGGCGCTGAGTACGGACACGTGCGGGTGCGGCGGGTGCGGCGGGTGCGGCGGGTGCGGCGTGGGCGGCGGCGGCGGCGCGCGCAGCAGCCGCACCGGCGCGCCCGGCGGCGGGCCCGGCGGACGCAGCGCGCCCACGCCTGACCATACAGAACAAACAGTTCATTCACAAAAAATACTTATGTGTACAGGGCATGTACGTCACGCCACCTATTCCTGGAAAGATCAGAGTAAATTTAAAACAATAACTTATATATACAGGGTATGTAGGCCACACCACCTACTAATGCAACACCTGCGGATAGAGAACAAAAATATTACCTCCAGAATATTTTTTTTATTTTTCCAAATATTATATCGTATTTTTTAAATATATTTTTTATTATAATTTACAAAACTGATGTACAATCTGGCAAGTAAATATTATATAGTCTTTTTTTTTTAAATTACAATTCACAAAACTGGTGTACAATCTAGCAAGGTACAAGAAAAACGTTTGATAGTAAATCGGATTGTCATCTACTAGATGTGAATCCAAAATGCATTTAAGAAGACACTCCACATTACGAAAATAAATTTACAGTCTCAGTTGAACACCTAGATAACTGGAGATAAAAATTGAAATTCCAGGGTAAATCCTTCATTCCTTACTCTGAAATTTGGATAACTTATCTGAATATGATATTCATATTATAATTATGCATCATATGAAAGAACAATTTTCAAATTATAACGTGCGCACAGACTTTCCGTATCCGTGCTATGCGCGGACAGGCTAGCGAACTCAAAGGTTCGTAACTTAAATTATAATTTCGAACAATTTGTTCCCTCCGCATTCCAGGCATATCCATATTACCGAACACGTCCAGAAAACTTTTATTTACCCTCGTTATTTCGAAAAAAGACCTATTTTCCGAACATGTCCGGTAAATTCCGAACGTATGGCAACCCTACCTGGAACGCCTGGAACACCTGGCACGCCTGGAACTCCCGGCCCGATGCCCACGGATGGGGGCATCCGCATCGGCGGCGGTCCGAGTGGCGGCCGCATTGGAGGTGGCCGGAGACCTGGCGTACAGATATAACATAACAGATAATAATAACATTCCGTTTTTTGCAGGTACAGTCTTTTGCAGGATCCTGTTTAGTAGTGCATGTGCTGAAATACTAGCAGTTACACAATTATCCTGTGCATAGTATCCAGGTAACAGGATAATAAACGGAAGGTTGCCGTGTGAAAGGGGTGTTACGCCTGCGGCGGGTTCGGAAAGACGCGTGGTAGCACGCGGCTTGTAGGTTAGGGAAAAAGGACGCGAGCGACGTTACACGCGTTTATATGCGAGCGCCGATGACAGTTCGCACGTCAAATTTGACAGATGTCAGAATTGAATTAACCAATCAGCGCAACGGAGGCGTCGATCGGCATAGATAATAGGATTTATGCCGACTATTGAATCATAGACCGCAAATATTAGAGGTGACACTCTCACAACGTCACAGTACCCCGCCGAAAAGACCAGGATTTTACTTATAACTGAATATGAGTAAAATCCGTCTGCCTATTTAGCATTCTTGTTAGATTACACTTTCATTCCATCCTCTTACATACTTCATCCTTACAAAATGTCTAGCATCAAAATATATTATGACCAAGACCCTATAGACAAGAGAATACTTTGCGATACTAAAGGACTCTCCAAAACTACAAGAAGAAAATTTGTAAAATAGACGATGTTAGTAAATTGCGGGATCTGTTAAGTGTCGCAGTTAATGTCATGTATTTAAAAATAAACATAATGTTAAATGTGTGAATATACATTAATATTTGTAGTTAGTGAGTTTTAAATCTTTGATGTGCCAGGTACCTAGTGGATTACCATTCATATCTTCTAAATCATATACCAAAGGTGATTTTTTAGAAATAATTTTACACTTTATAAACTTGGGAGCAAGTTTTCTATTAAAACGCTTATCCTTGTCACTTTGATAAAAAGTTTTTCTCCAAACTACATCGCCAACATTAAATTCAGCAGGTTTCTTTCTTAGGTTATAGTTAGCACTATTCCTCTTATGTGCCTGCAGGAGCAACGACTGTACTTTGTTAAAAATATTAGATAATATCCCTAAGTTTTCAGCATAATGATCTCGAGGTATAAAAATAATATCCTGGTCCGCATTAGTGTCCACATAGTGTGAGCCACAAGTGACTAATTCACGACCGTATACTAAAAATGAGGGAGTGTAGCCAGTCACCTCATTAACAGAGTTGTTAATAGCAAATTGTATTTTGGGAATCAAGAGATCCCATACTCGATGATCATTTTCAATGAATGAAGAAATAGCTGTCATGATAGTCTTGTTGTAGCGTTCGACAGTATTTACGTGAGGCGTATATTTAGGTGTAAAATGAATATTTGGAATTTTATACTTTTCTAACATATTCTTTAAAGTTGAGCTAATAAATTGACGTCCATTATCCATTAGAATGGTTGATGGAATGCCATGAACAAGGAAAACATTTTCTTCTAAAATTTTAGTAATAATTTCCGCGGTAGCGCGTTTTAATGGAAAAAGTAAGCAATATTTAGAAAAACAACAAGTAACTACAAAAATGTAACAATTTTGCTTTCTAGTACAAGGGAGAGGTCCAACAATATCTATACTTAACATTTGAAATGGTCGGGAACACGACTTAGGTCTGCCCATTTCACCCAAAGTGGTGTGGTTTTGATGCTTATGAGAGATACAGGTATCACAAGAAGAAACAAATTCTACTACACTAGCATGCATTCCTGGCCAGTAGTATTTTTGTGCCAGCCTTCTGTAAGTTTTGAAGATACCAAAATGACCAGCTAAAGGGTTACTATGGTTTTCAGAAATAATAGAAGACCGAAGTTCCTGAGGTACAACTTCCTTCCACTCAAATTCAGTATTAAGTACACATTTAGATTTCATAAACCGATAAAGACGGTTATTTTTAATTATATAGTTAGGGTATGAAGTTGGTGAATTTTGACAACCGTGAAAGATATTTAGGTACCATTCATCAGTTGTTTTATTAACGTGCATGGAAGTATCAATAGTACTAATATGCTTAGGACAAGAACGAGACAAAGCATCAGGAATAACATTATCTGCACCCTTACGATGTTTAATATCAAAAGAAAATGCAGAGAGTCGGACACCCCAGCGAGCGAGCCGACCTGTAGGGTTATTAAGGTTAAGAAACCATTTAAGAGCTGAGTGATCTGTATAGACAGTAAATTTTTTA
This sequence comes from Hyles euphorbiae, assembly GCA_023078785.2. Taxonomy (NCBI): domain Eukaryota; kingdom Metazoa; phylum Arthropoda; class Insecta; order Lepidoptera; family Sphingidae; genus Hyles; species Hyles euphorbiae. The sequence continues at coordinate 10,708,391 of CM041039.1, read as the reverse complement.
CCACTCTCTAAATAACATCTCCAATGTTCTAAAGCAACTAAGACTGCTAAAGCTTCGCGTTCAGTGATGCTATAGTTACGCTCCTGTGGAGACAGTGATTTACTCATATAGGCAATGGGATGTTCTACGCCATCAATAGTTTGAGTCAGTAAAGCACCGACACCATAGTCGCTAGCATCTGTATGAACTTCGAAGGGCATGTCATAATTAGGACACGACAATATGGGAGCTTGCACTAGACAATCTTTTAGCTTATTGAAAGAATCCTGCGCCTCTGGAGACCAAATGAAGGGTTTAGCTTTTTTACTTGTAGAAGTAAGTTTATTGAGGGGACCAGCAATTGAACTAAAGTTAGGAACAAATCTACGATACCAAGATGCAGTGCCTAAAAAACGTTTGACCTCCTTAGGGTTGGTCGGTGTAGGGAAATTAAGAATGGCATCGACCTTTCCAGGATCGACTTGCAGACCATTCGAGTTAACAACATAACCTAAATATTTTAGTTCAGTACGAAAAAATTGTGATTTAGAAAAATTTATTGTCAAATTAGCATATTTTAATTTATTATAGACACGTAAAAGCATAGCCATATGATGATCAAAATTAGGTGATACAACAATGATATCGTCTAAGAAAACGAAAACGCAATTCTCAAATTCAGGACCATAGAATAAAATATCAACCAATCTTTGCTGCGTTGCAGGTGCGTTGGTAAGACCAAACGGAGTAGTGACAAACCTGAACGAACCACGTGATGGAATATAAAATGCTGTTTTATCACGATCACACTCCTCAATAGGTATTTGCCAGAAGGCTTTCGAAAGATCGATAGAACTTAAATAACAAGCGTTACTTAAATTGTCCAAAATTTCTGACATGTACGGTAATTTGTAAGCATCTTTTTTAGTAACTGAATTAAGTTTACGACTGTCTAAACAAAATCTCAATGTTCCATCTTTTTTAGGAGTTAATAAGACAGGTGAACACCAAGGACTTTCACAAGGTTCGACAACACCGAGTGCTAACATTTCATCCAGCTCGTTACATAACACGCGTTGTTTTTCGGGAGAAAGTCTGTAATATCGTTGTCGCATTGGTTGTGAGTTACCAGTATCAATGCGATGAGTGATGAGATGTGTTCTGCCTAGGCCTCGTTTTTCCGTAGAAATAGAACGAAATAGGTCAATAGTATTATCAGCGTTTAGACGCTGCGATTTGGTTAAATCGTCATAAGAAAATAATTTACTTTTGTTATTATTACAATAAGAAACACTACTGGTATTAGAATCACCTAAAGTTATTGATTTTAAATACTTGGGGCAAATCTCAAACCTAGACCAGAAATCAATACCTAAAATTAAGTACGATGATACTGTAGGTATCACGTAGGCTTTAAGAACATGAAAATTATTCTCAAAACTTATAGGAATATTTATATAACCTATAGGGTTTAACCGTTGGCCGCCAGCGGCAACAAAATATATGTCGTTAAGATCTGTACACAACTTAAAACCAGCTGACAATAATAGTTTATGTGAATCGTTCCCTAGTATAGTCACTGAAGATCCAGAATCCAACAAAGCACAAAAAGAAATTTCACCAATTTTTACGTTAAGATACGGGCGAGAATCATTATCCGGTTTACGTTCCCAGATTGATGTGATGTTATAGGTAGAAAAAAAAATTTTAATAGTGGAAAGCCATTGTTCCCAATCTTCCTTATCAAAATTAACACTTTTTGTAGTAATATCACAACAATCTGGCCCTAGAAGTTTTTTGGTTTCGATTTAGAATGACAATTCGAACAATTAGTATAAATAACACCTTTAGTACCACATTTAAAACAAATTGGAAACCTATTTTGTTTACACTCAGCGAGCGTGTGGTCATTAGTGCGGCAGCGGGGACAATGTGAATGACTACCTGAGCGTCTTTTGTTCTCGAGCGATAAGCGAGAAACCGGTTTACTTGTACCAATAGATGTATTTAAAGTGTTGGATTGTGTATTTGTTTGTTTATTGAAATTGTAGGAATGTGTAGATTTTTTATTAAATTGAATATTAGGGTTAGTAGTGTTATTAGAGTAGGCTAAATCTGGAGCTAGCGTATTATTAGTTATGGGAGGCGGTTCACGATATTGAGCTGTCCTACATTGGATATTTTCGAAATTTTTACAAATCAAACGAAGTTCCTCGATACTAGAAATTTTTGGTGAGCATGCTATAACGTTAGAGTAGCACGGACGGATGTTGTGTAACAAAATTTCCAATTTTTCCGACTCAGGCAATTCTTTAGAAAGACGAGAAAAAAATTCAGACATTATAGAAAAATATATAGTGATGTTTTCAGTTTCATGCTGAGTACGGTTACGAATTTCAGAAACCAAACGATAGTCATAATCGAATTCGCCAAAATCCTCTATCAAAAATTTAGACAATTGATCCCAATCCTTGACTTTACTTTTAATGCTACGGAACCAATGTAGTGCATTGCCACAAAATATTTCTGTAGCAAAATTTAACAAATCAGAAGATGAAATACTCCTAGCGGCTTTAAAATCATCGACCTTTTGTAAAAATATACGAACGCAAGTAGAACCGTCGTATTTTAGTAGTTTGAAATCTGTCAAACGAGGACGCTCGCATAGATACGTTGTAACATCTGTTTTATCAACTGATGTGGGTAAATTAAAAGCAGTCGGTTCACTGGAGTTAAGTTTTTTAAGCCTATTGATAAATGAATCATAATCAGTGTTAAATGTATGCAATAATTTTTTATCGGCAGATGTTATCGGTTTCAATCTACGTGCTCTGTGATAAATATGATTTGCCAAAGTGGATGTACGCTTGAACATGTTTATATCAAATGAACATTCTAGGTTTGAAATTTTAGATTTTAAGTCATTAAAAGAAACATTTAAGGAATTTATATCTATGTCAAATGCTAATCCCGACTCATCAATGTCCTCAGATGGATATAACAATGACAGTTTATGAATCTGTTTACGAAGTTGTAACACTGTGTCGGCTGGGTCTTCGCCGCGAATTAATACTTCGTAACACAGTTCATTTTTATTTAACAAAAAATACTTAATGGGGTGAGTGTCCATTATAAGTAAAATTAGTGAATTTAAAAGATAAAGAAGGCTACGGCGGGTTAGGCCGCCCGCAGGTAGGGGTAGGTATGTAAATGAGAACTCAGGGTAGTTACGTGGTTCGGGCTTTAATAATTTCGCATCACTATTTACACCCGGCACTGTTGCTGGTGGTATGCAACAGGAGTCACTGGCCTTCACTGGACACTGATCCGGGTCTTCGGCACGTGGCGGGACCCGGCGACAGCTCGCCGGCGAAGTCAGCTGCCACGTGGCCGGGCACGGTGCGCAGGTCAGCGGCAGGCGCAGGCTCGGATGCAGTCCGGCAGGAAGCGGTGCGGAGCAAAGCGGGCAGTAGGCACGGAGTTAGCGAAAAAAACGCCAAGTACGCCAAGAACGAAGAACGCCAAGTGGAAGAAGAAGAAGAAGAAGAAGTACTCGAAGAACGAAGAAGAAGATTAGGCAGAAAAAAAAATGCAAACAATGTAATAGGAAATTAATTATAAAGGTTAGACTTTACACTTCACTTATTTAGAGAAAATTGACAAACCTGTTTGCACTTTTAGACCGCTCGCTTGCCCAGTTGCAGACTGCGCAACCGGACTGTGTGTGGAGTACCGGGTATAACGGTGATGCGAAAACCCACGTATTAGACTATATTGGGCGCCACTGCGGCGGGTTCGGAAAGACGCGTGGTAGCACGCGGCTTGTAGGTTAGGGAAAAAGGACGCGAGCGACGTTACACGCGTTTATATGCGAGCGCCGATGACAGTTCGCACGTCAAATTTGACAGATGTCAGAATTGAATTAACCAATCAGCGCAACGGAGGCGTCGATCGGCATAGATAATAGGATTTATGCCGACTATTGAATCATAGACCGCAAATATTAGAGGTGACACTCTCACAACGTCACACGCCCGAATACTCAAACGTCATTGAAATATTAAGTTGCTCTTTACCGCGCACGGCACACTTGGTCAGTACATTTAAGCGAGATTTGAGTAGTTAGCAACGTAATATTTCAGTCGCGTTTGAGTATTCGGGTGTTAGACAGGTTAAAAAGATTTTGTATTTGCTTGAAATATGTAGCAAGCACAGACCACGTATATTTTAAACGATGTATTACAAGAGTCGTCAAAGACGAATACAAGGTGTCAAGCAGTTAGTTCAGGAGGCGTATACGTCATGTAGATTGCAGTAGAACATATGCTGCGTGACCACGATTGATGACCCTCTTGTACGATGTCTATAAACTAACGGCCTTATTCATAGTCAGTTTATATGCCTATTCTAGTTATCGAATGACAGATACAAAACAATCGATAGCTTAACTTGATTTATAATCTTACAGAATAAGACCGTAAATAGTTTTTAAATGCATTAAAGAGGATATAGTAGTTGTGCTACAGTAGGGCTCCATCCACAGATGTAATTCCTAACCAGTTTGCAATTATCGAACAACCTTCTTATTTCCATAGAGAACAACCGAAATGTGGCGTCAAGTGCATAATAGAGTATAGAGCCCTAACTATAGTAATACCCACCTGGCGGCATTAAAGGCGGTGGCATCTGTCTCATCTCAGCGCCGGGCGGTTCTAGCGGGAAGTCTGGCGGCAGCTGCGACGGCGGCCCCCTCTGTACAGGCCCGGACTCCGTGTCGCTGTCCGAATCGCTGTCCCGACCGCCCACATTGCGCTTCAACGCGCTCAGTCTAGTGGAGATATGTGAATTAATGGCCTGTGATGAGATGAGGACCCATACTACTTCAAATAGATTGTAATGACGTCGATGTTTTTTAGAGAAATTGGAAGATACGTCTGTATGCTGACGCATTAACAGCGGGCAAACAAAATTGTAGTACTTAGAACACAAAAATATCATAAAAAAAAATAATTCACGAAATATGAAATAACTTGATGTCCCTTTTCAAAATCAGTAACAAAAATGTCGTTTTATTTCATGATTATTTTATTGTTGAAATATTTGTAATTGCGTAATTATGACCCAAACACCACAAAAACTATAGTTTGTCCTTTAGGAAATAATAATAAACTTCTCCAATAAATAAAAGAGTGGGTAAACTTAAAGCATGAAAGTCGTTTCATGCTGTACATAGCACCAGTTGTTCTTGGTCTCCACATTGAGATGTCTGGTACGATCGTATCGATTAATGAAGAAAATCGTCTCGAAAATCGATAATCTATTTAAATGACATTTTATTTATCATCGGGTGTAGTACCTTTCCTGTGCCAACATAAAATAATAAAATATTGAAAACAGTTACTCGAAAAACGAATGGCACCAAAAGCCAAGTGACACTAGCAGTGTTTTGACTTTGGGAACGCGTCGGGACATATTGTCATTGGATGATATAATGTTCGTAGTAGGGTCTGAGACAGGATATGAATTTTATGTGAAGTAGTATGAGTCCCTAAACATGGAAATAAACTACGACAAAATAAACTACTACAAAATATACCAACTAATGTAACATCTTACTAGTAAATTACACAACAATAAAAAGCAATATTGAATTTAAATCAAGCACAGGATTTCCTACACACTTAAAGCATAATAGAAATCGTAATAAAATCGACAAGTGTAAGTGAAGTCGACTAAGTGATGGGCTCCGTACATACGCGAAGAAATCATATTACAGCACGTATAACTAAAATTGTATAAACAAAAATATGCTTTAACATGGAACAAACATCGATATTCCGGTCATAAATGTCTTACCATTTGTAACTATTTTAAAATACTGCATAAAACAACAGGGTATTATTAATTATACATGACTTACAGCTTCCTAAGCATGGCCGCGTTTTTGCGAGACCTATTGAAAAAATATGGCTGAAAACTAGTAATTTGATGGCATCCCAAACGATGGCATCATTTTGAATTGATATAAAAATATTTAAGTATAATGTAAGAAATATTAATAATAATTTCCCGCCGTTGATGTATGGAGCTGCCATCAAATAAAATATATTTAATTTATACTATACTGTCCCATCTAAACCATATACTTAAAAATATTTAGTAATCTCAAATTGGAAAATATTATTATTACATTTACTCTGTTATTCTGGGATACTATTGTATATTAGATTTGATTTTCATTATGTAACATATGTAAAGAATCTGTTTAATTAAACCTCAGGATTTAAGTAAAAATATGAAATGAATATTAACTACACTAAATCACATAACTTCCAGCTGAACACAGACCTTCAAAGATTCAGAGCGACCTATTATAAGCAGTTTGCATATATCTAGCTATTCTGATATATTTACCAGGTCATCTCATATCATAGACCAAGAGCCCGTGCCAGCCAAAATTTAGTCATTTTGTAAAAGCTGAAAATAGTCTACTATAAAGGCTGAATGTTATATATTTTATTAAGATTATTTATTTGTTTATTTATGATTTATCAAAGGGTGTTTACTCGGTAGTCAGACACTTTTGATAGTTCTTTCATCTTTCCAGACATATTGAACCTGATAATTTCTAAAGTCACCATGATCGGAACTTCATAATACCTGATCGCTATATTAGAGACATGCGCAGACAAACTTTCAGCTTTTACAAAATGATAAAAGTTTGGCGGCCACGGGTTCTCGCTCTATCTTAAGAAAAAGGAATTCAAATAACAAAAAATATACCTGGCATTTAAATCAGCTGCTCTATCCCTTTCTCTCTTCCTGTGAACTTCTTCCATCTCTTTCATGAAATCGTCGATGTTCTGGCCGGATAGTGCCAACATTCTCTGTTGTAGTGAAGTTGGCTTGGGGGCCGGCGTGACGACTGAATTACCGAGGCCATTGCATTCATTCTCCTCCATAGTTTCACCATCCATGTTATCCACTGCCGGCGGCATGAGCGCCGGGATTGGTTTTGGTGGAGGCGCCTTGGTTTGTAAAAAAATATTTTTGATGAATTTATATGTCTATTGTAAACTTGAGTGAACTCGATGCTTGAATTTTGTACTATCGTAGAAAGATTTATACATTGGTGTGGCGGCAAAGACACAAAAAAAGCAGATCCAATATTCAATTAGTTCAATATTTCGCTCCATGTAGACAAAACATATTTACTGGTGGTAGGTGGTAGTAAACTCAACTGGCATTATCATGTTGAACACGTCTGCTCCAAATTGAGACAATTCCTGGCAAATATTATAATATTAAAAAAACGTCTACCATATAAAATCAAATTGATGTTGTGCAATTCATTAGCGGAATCCTATGTCAATTATGGTCTTAGTTGTTATGGCCGTACTTACAAAACGTATTTAAACCAAATTTATAAATTGCAAACCAAAATTTAAAAAAATATAGTATCGCATAAGATTAGAGACCAGTTTAAAGACGACTATAGAAAATTGTTTAGTTATTGTAAAATCTTACCTATTCATGTCAACGTTGAGTATACTTTACTTGTGAAATATTATTTTAATAAAGAACTTAAAACAGAAATTAACCATCCTATATATACGCGTGCCATCGCACAAAACAAGTTAGTGACACCGCGGGCGAACAATACTTACGGCGAGCGAACGGCCTCATACCTTGTGCCGCGTTTAATTAACAGACTACCCCCAGATTTACGCGATAGTTTAACACCAAAGAACATTAAATATAAACTCAAGACTTACTTTTTAAATAATCTAAATGTAAATAAATAATAATCTTTGAATGAATCTCAAAACTCCTATTACCATTACCAACCATTACAGTATAAATGTTATAAGTTATAACCCCTTTGTCAACTCTGATAGCATCTATATAAACCTTAGTGGTTTCTTATGCTATTTACTAACAATTATTGTATATTTTGTTAAGCAAGTTAAATAAAGGAAAAAAAAAAGGTCTCTCATATGTGAGAGGCTGCCTGGGTGGGTACCACCGCAATGTCTATTTCTCCCACCGAACAGTTGTTGTGTTTCGGATTGAAGGACATTGTAGCCAGAGTAACTACTGGACATATTGAGACTTAACATCTTATGTCTCAGGATGGAGAGCTCAGTGGCATGCCAAGCATTGCTTTGTAATTAACATAATTAATTGAAGGTGTTGTTTGGTTTTGTCACTGTGCATGAGCGGTTGTATCGTTTACCATCAGGCAAACGGCATGCTCGTCTAGCCATTCATTGCAATTAAAAAAACCAATTCCTCGCTTCGCCTCGTTGATCTCGTAGATATTCGGATACACACTTAAAAAATATTTTATTAAGTCGATAACTAAAAATAATTAGGATTACAAATCTTTTTAAGAGTCGATAATTAAATAAAATACTACGCACCGTTTCACCAGGTGGTCCCTCGTCGGGCATATCTGAGAACCGCAAATTCTTTTTCGACTTCTCCTTCCTTGCTTCTGAGAGCACATCCGCGAAGTCTACCGGTGGGCCCGGCGGTACTCCTGGCGGTTCTATTCCACTGGGCTTTTCCTAAAAATACAGGCAATATATAAATAAATAATTAATAAATAGAAAGAAAGAAAGAAAGAAAACTCATTTATTAGTCACAATAAGATGACGCACACACTCGTTTAACATAAATTTGTATATCTAACATACAACAAGAAAAAAAAAGGAGGTTTGTACGTCACATAAATGTGACACGTAGGTGACCACTCAGCTTATTGTTGCACTGCGACGCGAGCCACAGCGCAACGCTGGTTTTCATACACATAAATTAAAACATGTTATATAATTAAAGCTTAAAAATAATAATAATAAAAAAAAACAAGTCAGGAACAAAACAAAGGAAACAAGTAAAATAAAAAACCTACTACACAAACAGTACAACACCTACAAAGAAAATGCATTAATATTATAGGCAAATCATAGGAAAATGCATTAATATGCTTAATATTATAGGTATTTAAATAATGTAGTATATTATTCATTGTAGATTATTATTATTTCATTTATACCCTAGACTGCCCTTTTTTTCTCCTATTTAAATATTCATCCCATGGTATCCTGTAAGAAATTACCTAGTGTTATCACACTAGGTAATTTCTTATAAGGTCGCCACTTGGGCTATTATTATTATTAAGTGGTTTCTTCGTTGTTTTTCTGTACAGTGCAAAAAAGAATAAAATAAGTAAATACACCCAACAGTCACATACATACATAGTCCTGACCCCACACTAAGATCGAGTCTTGTGTCGTGGTTGTCAGAAACTACGAGAGACTTTTCGGCCTCACAAACTCCCAGATCCGAAACAAATCCCTGTGGTTCATACAAATATTTGTTTCTGTGCGGGGATCGAACCCGCGGCCTCTCGTTTCACAGCTGGCGTCTAACCAAATACGCCACGGAGGCTGACGAATATAATTATGATGATTAGGTACGAATTTGTGTTACTATTCAGGTGTTGTGCTGGAACTGGATACGTAAAGTGAGTAGAAACTAGAAAGAGAAAAAGGATAATATGACGGCGCAGAAGAGAGGGACAAAAACATTATAGATCGTCAATCAAGAAGCTTATACCCCGTCAATGGTGTTTTGACGTGCGAAGGCATCGCTGTCACGCTGTTGTCAAAGTATTAGGAACAATTTTACTCTTTTCACATTTAATTATATTGGACATGTAAATACTCTTAGATTACGAGTGTAAATGCTTGTTGTGTATATCAATAAAACATATCTGAAACAATGCGGTCAACAGAGAAAAAAAGTTCCCAATATTTTGAAGACACGGTTTTTGGCGTGGGAATACGTGGTTGACAACCACGTATACCGGTAGATGGTCTATAAATACCACACTATATTGTTTAAAAAAGTTTTGTTCGTGATGCCGTTTCTAGTAATATTTTAATTTATTTATTAATAACTCAATATTATTTTTTTATACAAGTCATTAACCGTGCCACATTTTTTAACTTTTATTAATCATAAATTTCTTAAAATAATTATTATCTAAGATTAACAGAGAAGCCATATTTTATATGCGTATTATACGTTGATAAATTGCTTTCTACATTGGACATTGCTATAAGCCATCGGGGTATTATAACTGATAATGTCTTTTAAGATGAATGACGTTCGAAATTCCGTTAATAAAAAGATTACGATTGTAGGATTATGTTATCAAAGAGAACTTATTTTAGTTTTGGGAAGGCACGAGCCACGTTGTACGTTAATAATATCTGGGGCCCTACTCTGTAAATCCGAAACGAAGTTCGAAACTTCGGACGATCGAAGTTTATATAGTTAGGCCATATAGTCCTAAGTCCACCACGCTGGCCTAATGCGGGTTCGCAGACTTTTCATATCATAGAATTCTTACAAATCGCCATGATAAGCAGGTTTCCCCAAGATGTTTTCCTTCACCGTTATACTGCGTGGTGATTGACTATCAATACACAGATGACCCGAGTCGAACCCGCGACCACCGTGAACATGTTGGTAGCCGCGTCTGGCTTGTTTAAAATCAGGCCAGCACGCACTTTAATAAAATTAAATGTTAAAATATCGACTACTGTACTTCTAATTTCTGAACGGAATCAATTATTAAAATAAAATATTTAATACAGCGACATCTAGCGGGACATGTTTTTATGATTTATATGCAAACACGACAAACAACAAACAGACAAATGATCTGATAAAAACAAATGAATGTACTTACTTTGTAAATTGCCTCTTTCTTCAATATAGATTTGATGGGACCATTTGCATGTGCTGTATCCATTGGCAGTGGGATTTGTGAAGGAATATTGCCATACATAAGATTATCTGGAACCTGCAAACAAAAGTTATTAAACCACTTGAAAAGTCGATTTCAATGCATTATCCTATAGTAGTATTAACTTAATTAACAGAATAGATAAATAAATTGCTTAGCTCAGTGAAAAAATACAAAGTCAACTCTCGAGAGTTCTAAATTAAAGGGACCTCTCTAATATGTCGAATTACTAAGAGTTCGAAATGTAAAGAGATTTGTATGATGTTGGTGCATAGGCCCACATGATCATTCGTGACTATACAATTTTCAATATGTCCATATTTCGATAATTCTAGTGTTTGCGTGAAATAGTTTTGAATTACCACGTTTTCGGTAACTTTGAATTTCTCTTCTGGAATTGTTTTTAACCGACTTCAAAAAAATGAGGTGGTTCTCGATTCAATTATATTTTTATGTTTGTTACCTCATAACTCTGTACTGGGTAATCCAATTTTGAAGTACTTGGCAACCCGCGTTCAATATGTTACCCATATGTTTTGTTATGACAGTCTGACTGAAATTACAAGGCGAAATATAGATGTCCTGATTGCACCTCCCTACCCTACCCTTTCTGGAAAAAATACGTGAAAGTTTGTATGTATACATATAATTATATCATACTTACTTGAATTGCTGGTAACGGAATATCATCAACTTGGACTGACTGTGCATGTTTCACAGATTCATAATAGGATATGAGATGCGTTCTCCTCTTCTCGTAGTCCATTTCTTGACGTTTCAATTCCACCCATTTCTCTGGATCATCTTTGTCCTATATGAAAAATATAGCTTCTTTTTATTGACACATTTTTGCCCAAAAATGGCTAGTAATTTATAGGTATAACATATTGTTCTGTAATTTAATTAAGTTACAGTTTTGTACCTTTCCGAACGATTTTTGATACGCAATAATATTCATAGTTTTATGATTTATTTATATTTTCTCTTTTTTTTTCTCATGTTCTGAATATATGATTCTTATACGCACTTTGATAAAATTCATATTCATATATACCCTACCTTGATACTGGTAAAAACCATGTTTTATCTTTGGAAAGATATGATAAATGTAAAAATATTTTTAAATCAACGTATTAATATACAGTACAATTCACAGGTTCACTTATAGTAATCTACTAGCTGTGCCCGCTACTTCGTCCGCGTGGAATTTAACAAAATCATTATTTTTCTAAAATAAATGTAGCCTAAGTTACTCGCTATTATATCAGCTACCTAACAATAAAAGTCCCGTCAAAATCGGTCCAGCCATTTCAGAGATTAGCCGGAACAAACAGACAGACATACAGACAAAAAAAACTAAGGTTATTTTCGTTATAGGTATCGTGTATACAACGATATGTGGTTGGACATTTTTTTTATTTTCACTCTACAAACAGACACTTCAATTTTATTTATAAGTGAACGTGTGAATAAAATATTGCAAATCATTGTTTATAATGGTCAAAGTCTAATCAGCTTTGTTTAATGTTTAAATATTCACAAAATTATAACGAAGATAATCATATTTTAATATCATAAGTAATACAGTGTCATCGTGACATGTAGTAATAATGTTATTTATTATTTACTTACATACATTTTCAGCACCCTATCAAAAGTCTCTCGTAACTTTTTCCGTTTCTCTTTAAGCACTTTCTCATTGAGAGGTGAAGGTTGAAGTACATTGAATTCTGAAAAAAAACATCAACATATCATCAGATCAAAGTAAACAACAAATCTAATAAATCCGTTTGATTAAATAATGTCTGCGGTAATTAAAAAATATTTTTAGGTGAGATAATCAGGCTTATCACTTGATGGAGAGTAATAACCGCCACCCATGAACGCCAATAACATTGGGACAATGCACTCATGAAATTATAGTCACTACAGATTGCTGTTTTATAGTCCTATGTTTGCGAAATTAGCGGCTTCTGGTACTGGACATAAAATTGCCAAGAAAAATATATAGCCAGGGTATTTTTAAGCACCTTCAGGTAGAGGCTGTATCGTCGTTGCTTCGGGTTCCCGGGGCCGTTTCAATTCCGCCAAAGGACAATGCGGGGTTTTGGATGGCATGCCGTAGATACGTGAACCCAAATTAATCGCTTAACTTTCCCTCGAAATGGGGCGTTAGCGGTAACCCGGTTCCCCCCGCCAACAAAAAAAAAGGCTATTTTCAGGCATGTCATTATCACAATGAAGAAACAAGATGTGACAATAGAACCAATACTTTCCAACAGTTGCCAGTAAGAAGTTGATACTGCGTAGATTTAGTTATTTATCTATCTATTCGCATCGGGTATATTCGTATTTTAAGTACTTAAAACGAGAAAAATATATTTCTTGCATGACAATTTACGTATCTCTTTTGGCGAGTGTGTAGCTTTTAATGTGTAGCTTTAGCCATCACTATGCTAATACCATTAAATGTTAATAAAAATAATCAGTACTATCCTTCATAGGAAAAATCAAATATAACATAAATAAATTGACATATCCAACAGTCACATACTGTCCTGATCCAATACTAAGATCGATTCTTGTGTCGTGACTCGTAGGTATCAGAAACTACGAGAGACTTTACGAAGTCACAAACACCGCATTCCGAATCAAATATATGTCTGAAATTGACACAAACATTTGTCTCGGCGCGGGAATCGAACCCGTGGCATCTCGTTTCACAGCCGGCGTCTAATCAACAGCGCACCGAAGCTGTAAAAAATATAAATAGCAATACCACATACCAAGCCAATTATGTGTGTATAGAAGCATTGATTGCATAAAGTTTGTACAAGTTGCACAACAATTTGCAATACCACTAGATTCATAGAGGTAGATTATTATAATTTATAAAAGTTACCTTTCAAGATAACACATGACATTTGATGATAGATCTATTTATGCAAGTGTAAATGTTTTATATGATATAAACAAAGTGAGGGGCTAGACTCGCCTTGATTGCAATTATCTGCAGTCACATTTAAGAATTTAACTTTATATTATCTTTTTTACGGCCAATTTTACGCCAATACTGACGAAAATAAAGCCTTTCTTGTAATATATACGAAAAAACGTTTCTAAAAGATACCCAAATCCACTAAATTATAAGACACAAAAAAACATATATGTACACCCATTCATCATGTTCTGCATACAAAATATATTTACAAACAAAATATACTTCACATGTATTCTATGGCCGTCTGAAGTCAATGGTATATAAATACTATATTAAGATAAGATGTAATTGACCATTCAACTGCATTCTTAGGTTGAGTTTGTGAATATCTCTTTGGACTCCAGTTAGATTTTATTTTTTATACACATTACAATTCTTACAAAATATATATTTACATTACATACCAAGAAGGCACATTTACACAGAATGACACAATTAAGCACAACAATTATTAGCAATGTCTTTTTTTCAAAAATATGAATAGGAAATGTAATGTTTAAGTTCAAAATATTGAACAAGAGTAAACTAGATGTAAATTTAATTTGTTTAGTCATTGTTTGTGTTTGTATAAAACAAAAGCTTAGAAAAAGTGAAAATCTGCCTAATTTATATTCCTAAGTTCAATGCCGAAGATACTGTGACTTTTGAGTTAAGTACATGTGTATTCATAATTTATTATTTAACACTGGACTTAACAGTATTACCACTAGCTCACCTGAAATACCTTCACAACCTGAACCAAAATAAACTTTTCACTTTTGTATTATATTATAATTAACCGGCTTCAAAAAAAGGAAGAGACTCTCAATTATTCTACTGTATGATCTTTTTTTTTAATAATATTTTTGCTGTGATGTAAACTTTGGAAATAAGCAGAAAGTCCACAATGACAGTCTTTGAAACACCGGGAACTAATAAACAAATCCAATAGCACAAACTATTAAATTGGTTTCATTTTGTTTTTTGGTTCCTTTGTGCATTTCGCCAACATAGGTACCTTAACCTCTTGATGATAGACTTATATTATTCAGCTTGAGTTTAAAGGGGATAATAAAATATAACAATTGTAAAATAAAATACCCATTTCATCAATTTTCTGTAACTCTTCCAATATCTGCGTGGGATCTTTCATTTTAAGCACCGCAGCTCTAACCATCTGCCGCTGCCTTTTATTTTTCTTTAACTCTTTTTTTCTTGCCTCTTTTCCTGTAAGCAAATTCGACGTAGTGAGATACCTTTTTAATGTAATAATTAAATTAAAAGTTATTTATAAACATCATGATACTAACTTGCTTGATCGGTGGGATTCATATATTTACCACTTTTAGTGGTATTGATAGAACGACGCCCCATGCTTAATGTTTTTGCTGCACTGTTAGTAAATTCTATATAACCCCGACGGGGAATGATTTGCTACAAGTCTTAATTTGAATAACAAGTAATATTTTAACAAATTTCCATCGCACACAAACCACAACGTTTCAGTTTTGACATTTGTGACAGCTTGGGGGCCGCTTGTCAGTTGCAGCCAATGTTACAAGATTAAAAAAAAATGACCTTGCGGGAGACTAAAATTGACATGTTTTAAAAAAAAAAAGTTTTATTTTCAACGGAAAGTAAAAGTTTTTTCTGAAAATACTAAAGATAACATACTATGGATATAATTAACTCGGACTGCCTCGGTGGCGTAGTTGTACTACGGTACGGTTACAAAGTTGAGGTCTCGGGTTCGAATCCCGGGTTGGGCAAAGTGATATTGGATTTTTCTATTCAGTATCAGCCCAAAGTCAGGAATTTGTGCCTGATATGGCGATAGGCTCGCCACCTATCACATTGTGGGACGGAACATACAAGGCGAAATGTGGGTGCCCTGGCACCTCTGCCTACCCCTTCTGGGAATAAGGCGTGAGTTTATGTATGTATGTATGTGGATATAATTAACGAATTAAATCCATATCCATGTAGTTCTACTACGTATTTAATAACTAGCGGTCAGGCCCAGCTACGCCCGTGTGCAAATAGTTTTCTAGTCCAGTCCTCGTCAATAACTTATTAGTTCGCGTACTAATTGCTTTATATTTAAACTCAATGACTCTACCGTCTACTATATTGTTTTTCGGGTCCCGTTCCGTCCCATCCCATTATATCCCGTTCTGTCCCATTTCATTCGATACCATGACTTAATGCAAGCAATCCAGTTCCGTGCCATCTGACTGATTTCTGGTATGCCTTTGATAGCATCTATATATAACTACTCAATGTTTGACCTTTTGTTAATAATGCTTAGGTTTTCACACAACTCTTGCCGTTTTTACTGACTGCAGTCGGCTCAGTTACATTAACAGTCTCGTAATTAACACTGTCACTTTCATCAGTGCGTTCTTTTTCAAGAAACCTAACGCCATTCATTTCATTAAATTAATATATTATTAATTTGCATAACACCGCCATAAATTCTAAGCCGTCTGCTCGTAATTACGAGTTGGGATAAAAAAAAATTGTGTATGAAAAATATTCTGTTTTAGCCATTTTTACAAATTCAGATTGGAATTCGAGTATAATTTACAAGGTAATTTAAATTATAAAATACCGTAGAATTAAAAAAAGAAGACACCGGTAATACATCATTCCCGTAGGGCGTAGACATTGTTTCGGTAAAAGAAATATAGGTCTACCAGAATCTCATGGCATAAAATTAAAAACAAACATAATGATTTTTATATGGCAATACCGTCAGTCAACAGCTGTTTCAAAACTTGAGTTATGTCATTTGATGTGAATATTTTAAGATTTCTTTAATTCCTTAGCGAAAATATACAAATTAGTTCTACGATCACAAGTGCAACACATTGTTCACAAGGTTTATCGCCAGATCCGTGAGTAATTTGGCCAAATTTATACAAAATCGTCGATTTTAAAATCGACGTCGTTTTAACAAATAAGTCGGAGTGAATAGTTTTGATACTTCATGTTTTTTGGTTAGTTTTAGATTTGTACATGTGTTTTATCGTATTTACTTTGTTATCATGTTTTGAAACTAAACAGTAATGTATTGAATACCTATTTTCAGGAGTTTCCAGAGTTTTTAGATAAGGAACGGTTTATTATTAATACTTTATCTTCATCGTCTTCATCAGAAGATGTACAGGAAGAGTATTTAGAAGTAACCTATGACTAAACTGTTAATGAAATAAAGAAGACTGAAAATAAAATAATACGTTTTTTATTTTACAATCTTGCATCTTTCATATAACATTTTTGGAATCTAATATTTATGTAAATAAAAACGACTCATAATAAAACTACGTACAATTTAGAATTTGAAAATTGTTAGATTAAGTGAGAACTAATAAGAAGAGAGAATTAAAACGAAACTGGTGGCTCGGTACCGCCATTTTTATCTACGTTTTGGAAATACCAGCGTTCCCTCTATATTATAAATACCCGTAAGGCACGTATGTATTTTGTAATTTGACAGCCTTTAAAATGACAGCCTCCGTGGCGCAGTTGGTTAGACGCCGCTTGTGAAGCGAGATGCCGCGGGTTGGTTTTGCACCGAGAGAAATGTTTGTGCAGCCCACAAATATTTCCTTCGGGTCTGGGTGTTTCTGAGATCGAAAAGTCTCTTGTATTTCTTGATACCCACGACACAAGATTCGATCTTAGTGTAGGGTCAGGACTATATATGTGACTGTTGGGTGTTATTATTTATTTATTTAGTATTGAAAAAAATCTTATTTACATTTTTTAATTGGCTATTAATCAAAAAGTACAATTTTGAAGTCATTTTAATGTTTAAATAACCTATATATTTATACTTAAAACATTATGTACTTTATTTACAAAGTTTTACTAAAAAAAATCATGTTAATTTGAAATAATAATAAATTACAATTATTGAAAGTATCAAAATATGTTCATCCAATTACCCCAGTGTTGCGATGCGCAAATTCAAATTTCCCAAAATGCCATGAGATTCTGGTAGACCTATACCATGCATCTAAGGTAATTACCGTGTATCTGGCAGCACTGGTTGTATCTTGACAATTTTTTTATAAATCATACGGACAGGCAAAGGGCAAAACCAAGCAGCCTAGCAATGCGAATATGAACGATCCAATAATAATTATGTTCCGTTTTGTAATTTAAACGATGCTGTAAGTACTATCTTCAAATTATTATCTAAGTATTTATTTATTATATTACATTTTCAAAATGCTGTATATAAAATACTTCTTTCTTTTAACACGTGTATTTACGGGTACACGTGTTTTTTGTGCTATAAAACTTAGGGATTTTTGATTTCTGGCTCTAAAATGGTGGCCTAGATTCTAGGGCCTGTATCACTCCTTACGTTTTTCTCTGCCTATTCG
The DNA here is from genome assembly GCA_023078785.2 of Hyles euphorbiae. Taxonomy (NCBI): domain Eukaryota; kingdom Metazoa; phylum Arthropoda; class Insecta; order Lepidoptera; family Sphingidae; genus Hyles; species Hyles euphorbiae. The sequence goes on along the minus strand of CM041039.1, from coordinate 10,690,219 downwards.
TCATAGCAACAAACCACAATAATGTATAGGTACTATTTAACCGTTCACGGATAATCACAGACAAAACCAGAAATATTATTCATATATTTTAATTATTATTAAGATCCAATCGCCCGATTATAATAGTTAAAATTTAAAAAAAGTTTGTGTTTACTTATTACGCACGTAAGAAGGTATGCTTCTTTTTAAGATAAAAGTTTTTTCCCTAAAATTTTTACTATGGCAATCTTCACTACCATATATTATTTATGTATAATTTTAAATAGCATGAACTTATTCATGTACCTACATATATTTATAAATCAATAAATTATTTTATTTACTCTGATATAAAACATATACAGTATAGATACCTGAATAGATACACAAATACATAAACTGACGTCTTCTTCCCAGAAGGAGTAGGTAGAGATACTACCAGGACACCCACGTTTCGAGCTGTGTGTTTCGTCCAACGATGTGATAATGGGCGAGCCTATGGCCATATTGGACATAAATCATATGCCCCGTTCACATAATCGCCCAACATCGGCAACTATAGGCGATGACGGTAATGTGGACTCCTGTCTGATAATGAATATAAAAATATAATATCACTTTTCCAGGCCAGGGATTCGAACCCGATGCCCTAGCATTGCCACCGAGACAATCACAAATAAAATACGAGGTCGAAGCATAAAGCACGTATGATAGATTTATGAATAAATGAAACGAACTACATTATATAAATAAATAAATACACTCAACAGTCACATACAATATATTCCTGACCCCACACTAAGATCGAGTCTTGTGTCGTGGGTATCAGAAACTACGAGAGACTTTTTCAGTCAACAAACAGCCACACCCGATGACACAAATATTTGCCTCGGTGCGTGGATCGAATCCGCGGCCTCACGTTTCACAGTTGGCGTCTAAAAGCTTTTAATCGCATATGATCACACTCATTTTTAATCGCGTAGGATCCCAACGCTAATAATTACATGGGAGCACGGAGTTTTCAATTACATAGGGCCACAAAACTATTAATTGCATAATCTTTGACAGCCTCCGTCGCGCAGTCGGTTAAACCACAGAATACTAAACTAAGTTAAACGCCGTCTGTGAAACGTGAGGCCGCGGGTGCGATCCCCGCACCGAGAGAAATGTTAGTGTGGCCTACAAATATTTCTTTCGGGTCTGGGTGTTTGTGAGACCGAAAAGTCTCTCGTAGTTCCTGATGCCCACGACACAAGACTCGATTTTAGTGTGGGGTCAGGACTATGTATGTGACTGTTGGGTGTTATTTATTTATCTGTGTTCAAATTTGATTTCTCTTAAGCAATTAGCACAGCATCGAACATCCTCTAATTACAACTCTCCAAATGCATAGGTTTACTAAAACTTTCTTTTTGTACAGCATATCACTGCCATCAATGGCACAAGGCCATATAGCTATTGATTGCAAAGGATCTTACGGCCGTCATGGTGGTGGCTCATACAGCTTTTAATTGTAGAAGAGCATTTTATGTAAAGTCTCACCTCGCTCGTGGCAACTAATCTCGGAAGTAATAGTTATTATAAGCACAGCATATTTCAGGATTATATTCCTCCAGCAAATCCACAGTCTTATAAGTCACATCTTAAAATAAGGCTTAACATCCTTTGTGTGCATTTCACCCAACTCGGTGGTACATAATAGCCCCCCTACATGATGGGCCACCGCTGCACCAGCGAGTTGGCCATCAAAGGCCGTGTGAATGATGGAAATGCAACTCCACGATGGCGACACTCAGTTGAGTTCACCCACTATCTTTGATGTGCGCCGGAAAAACTGACACCGACGCCATTCCAAGACCATCGCACACGCCATAACCTAATAGAAACCATTACGTCCCCTGCACTATGTTCCATCATAGTGGAAGATCACGATGGCCCATCGTGTAGAGGGGATATAGCACTAGAGTCTAGAGTTAACCAGATATTTTTTGAAATAAAGAAAGAAAATAAATTATGTAGTACTAGCTGTCGGGCCCGGCTTCGCCCGGGTGCAGATAGTTTTTGAGTCCAATCCACATCAAGAACATATTATTTCGCGTGTCTACTAACTATATTTCCCGCGTGCCGTCGACTATATTTCCCTTCCGTAGGAGAGGACATCCCGTGCCAACAATTTGAATTTGAAAGAGTAGAAAATATGTATATTTGGTTTCCTGACTCATCCCACGGGAACACTACATTTTTCGAGATAAAAAGTAGCCTATGTGTTAATCCAGGGTGTCAGCTATCACTATACCAAATTTCATCAAAATCTGTTGAGCCGTTTTTTCATGAAAGAGTAACAAACATACATACAAACTTTCACCTTTATAATATTAGTAAGGATTAACCCACATAAAGATATATGACAACAGCAATGTATACAGTAAATAGACTAACTAATGCTATTTATGGTATGCTTAAATGCATTTAGTTACACTACTACTAAAATACTACTAAATATACAAAAATATGAGATACGGCCATTAATAAAACCCCCCATTCAGCTTTGTGCTGCAATACAGTTAGACAGGACTGGATTAATTAACAACATTTATATCTATCTAATACGAGTACATACAACGTAACTAACTGATCGATGTCTTTACATGGAAGATGTTTAAGAAGAACTATGCTTACTGGTAGCCTCTCATATTGTGAGACGCCGCGCCGCCTGGATTAGTCACCACTCATCGCCGCAATGTCTTTTCCCCCCCGCCAAACAGCAGTGTAAATACACTATTGTGTTTCGGTTTGAAGAACATTATAGCCAGAGTAACTACTAGACATAATAAGACTTAACGTATTTTATCTGAGGATGGCGAGCGCAGTGGAATGCCATGCTTTGCTTTGTAATTCATGGTATTTTTTGGCCTCGCTACTGTCCATGAGCGGTCGTAACTCGTATAGTATCGTCAGGTGAATGGCACACTCGTCTTGTCATTCATTGCAATAAAAAAATGTATAATGAGAGGAATTTATTAACGTATGTTACAAAGCGTGGGATGCTTACAACAATTAACTTCCCTCCAAGCTTTTTACGATAAAATAAATGTTTCACTCCATTTTCTAATCTTAATATGATTATTTAAAATTTATTTGTTGATTTATTTACTTTTAATAAAGCGTATGTCTTAGTTTTTATTTATGTAATAAATATAACAGCGAAACAATACGTTCCGAATGTGGACTGGATTCAAAAAGTATCTACACTCGGGTGAAGACGGGTAAGTCTCTAATTATATTATTTATTATTAATGCATAATAATTATGATAAATATGGACCGTGTAATATTTGTTTATGTGTGCAAACTGCAATTTCATTTATGTGCCATATTTGCACATACATATTTTAGTAGCAAATTTATAGTCAATTTATACTTAGATTCCGGAAATTCCTTTAGATAATGACTACCTACTTGGAATGTTATTTATATTTGATGTCTTATCATTTACCAAATAAGTATTTTTATTATATAAATACACAATATTCTAACGCAGTATACGGTTATAAAACTTAATAAAAACGCCTTAAACCGAATATGGTTACGTTTAGTGCCTGGAATGTATAGAAATAGTTTAAACTGATTGAGTAACATTTAAAAAACCATCATTGAATTCATAATAATGCAATATGCATACACAGCGCACCTCCACGATAATTTCAAGAATGGATATTGGATTGAAGATAGATCGAGATGTAATTATATTTACACGTCTTTACGCGAGACAGACGCATGTATTCGCGTCGCATGATCGCATCACGTAGATACCTACGATTCCTATTCCCACTACGCTACACTCACACAAGTCAATTTTACGAGTATCCACTACCATCCACTACACACTGGTTTCATTCATATACCGAAACTAGACCTCTCTTTCTATCTCATTCATGCTAAGCCAACGCGTATATGTGTGAATGCAATGGCATTCCTCAACCACGAAATGGCGTTTGTTGAACCGATTCGTCGCGCGTCGGTCGAAGTCTCGCTCGCTCCCTCGCGCAGTTGCAGAGAACGCGTTCGTTCGAGGCGTTCGACTTTCAAGTGGCGACGTACGCTAGCGTGTATGTCTTCATTATTGATGCAAAAGTTCCACGATGGTAGATCATAACCAGAAATTGTTACAGGAGTTGCAAAAGAAAAGTGGAAACAATGTGTGTGCCGATTGCGGGAGTCCGGGTATGTCTTTATTAGTGATATTTGAGTATTTTAGTGTTAGTGTTTTCCTTGTGCGTGGTATTTTCATGGGGTTGTGAATAGGCGGGGGGCGTAAATGCGTCCATGCTTTGGAGTTCACTGACCTCGACGTAAAATGCATTCAATGAAAACAAATCATCGACATGAGTAATAAATGTTGGTTTGAACGAGTATGTAACAGTTAACACCTTGCTTGATACACATCTGAATCTGATATCAGCGATGTTTGTGTGCCTGTGGCTATCGTCAAGGTGGGTGTAATGACTCTATAGCTAGCTATATACAGAACACACTAATTGGAAACTTATCTCTGGCCATTTTAATATTTGGTAAAATGACAACAATCTTGCGAAGTAAACAGATGATGCAACTGCATTAGCAATGTTGATGTTACAACTTTACAAAACCAATAAATAACAGGTTTCATTTCAATTTGTTTAAACTAATTTTTTATTTTATTGTGTGTCATAATAATCATTAGCATATTATTAATGAAGTACATTATTTTGAAAAAATATATTTCAAAAATATTTTTATGTTCTAGATAATACATTTAATTTAAATTATTTTTATGGGCATAATTTTTATAGTTGACTCATGTTTTATTTTATGTTTTATCTTTTTTTTTGTTATAAACTAAATTATTCAAGTAAATTAAAGTGATAACAGATAATATTAATCACTTAATATTATAAATGGTTCTAATAAACAGTTGTAGGACACACATAAGAGTATGTTTTCCTTGTAAACAAAACATGATAAAATTGTTTATTTTAATAATTGTGGATTTAAAAATAATAATTATTAGAAACTTTACAACACTAATAGATTAATTTTGACACATCATAGATTAATAATAATAATTAAAACTTGAGTGTATATTTTTTAAACAACTACTGTTAGAATAAGCATCAATTAATAATTTAAATAAAATTTACTTTTAACCATTCCCATATGTCTCTATAGGAAGTATTTTTGAATGTATTTGTATTGAAATTTAATCAGAAACACAAATGGGATGGTCATTTGTGGTTTTCCTTTATGACTGTACCATTATTTGATTTAAAAAATCCACATCTTAACCAAAATAATATTCTGTACTTAGTGTTACAATATTTTTATTATTAGTTATCTCTGATGCAGATAAAATATATTAGTAGAGCATTTTAATATTAAAAGAATAAGTAATAAAATATTTAAGTACATAAAGAGAAAATTTTAATCGATGAAACATACTCATTATAAAAATATTTTTCTAATTTGCATTTAATAAAGTTATTTAATTTACGTAACAAAATTAAATAAAACAAACATTAAAAAGCATTGTTTTTGTGAAATAATTGGACAAAAGAAAACTTTATTTATTCAGTCCCAATATAAAAGACTTAAGAAAAATATGTACATAGGACATCACAATAAAGATACAATTTCACAGTAGTTTTAAATGTTACTTAACATGTCTGGCTCTATAAATTTAGTTTTATTAATTCACTGTTTTGAAAGTAATTGGCAAAGAAAAGTTTTCCAAAGTGTGTGTAATACAATGTTTCATCTGAAAACTAAATGTTATCAACACTGATGCATAAAATATAATGGAAGACAGCAGACACATTACATTTTGTTATTACCAAAAGACAACATAGAATATAATATTCCAGATATGAAAGTTCATAGAAGTTATTTAGTCTGTACATACAAATAAAATTAAAGTGTATGTTTTAATAGTTTTTTTTTTCAAGTATATAATTTCCATCATTCTTATCAATTCAAGTATTTTTTTGTTTTTCTGTCGTTTTATTTGTTTTCGCAATCTCGGGAACGGCTCGACCGATTTTGACGGGACTTTCACCGAAAGATAGCTCAGTTTTGCGGGAGCAACATAGGCCACTTTTATTTTGAAAAACTAAATAGAGGGCCGCGCAAAAAAATACAAATCCTTATAATTTGGAGCGACTTTTTAAAGATGTTATACCAGGCGTGAGTCTGAGTTTATTAGGTTTGTTCGTCCGTTGGAAATTGAGCCTGATGGTATAATTCAAGTCTCTAACGAGGCAGGGAAAGAAATATTAAAATTTTATTAATTTCTTAAGTGGTTCAGATATTTTAGAATTATTCCAGACAAAGAAACACGAATAACATGTAAGGATTTACGATTATTATGTTTCAAGTGGGGACAAGTGAAAAAAGACGTGAATCGTAGTTTAGATTTTTCCCATTTTGACGGGAGAGATGGGGTGAAATAAGGTATATGGGATTATCTGACGATTTTTTAAGTATATTTAATATTTATGTATGTATCGGACCATATACATTTCACTACTGGGCTACAATAGATAATATGATTGAGAGGGGTTATAGTTTACGACGCTGCTCAGCGCGGGTTGGCGGGCTTTACATACCATAGAAATTCTACCATACCATAAAAAAATTACCATGGTATGAAGGTTTCTTTACGATGATTTTCTTCATCGTTATAGTGCATGGTTATTGACTATCACTATACACATGATTCAGAGTCAGTGACAGACTAGGAAAACATTTATAAATAAAGTGAATCACGTAGACGAAGTTTTCGGGCAAAAGTAGTATAATTATTTAAATAAAATAGCATAATTAACAGATTATTATTCTAATTATTACAGCCCATTTAGTTCAAATTAAGTATGTTGCGTTAGTTGCTGTTGTAAATTCGTGGAGTGAATATCCGATATTTTTTTCGGTATACAAGATTACATTATGTTAATGCTATCAAATCTTTGTCTATAGTTATAAATCTACGAATAATTATGACTAATACTAAGATAACTTTGCTTGCGATTTGGTCCACGTGTTTCACCAAACACGTTGAGAACGCCCGCGCCATGCTGTAGGAACTCGTCTTGCCCGTCGACACGCGCTCGTGTGCCTTTTTTACTTTTTACAAAACAGAACAGGTGGTGACTAGTGACACTTTTCATTTTGTAACTCATTTACGTAATATATACCGAGGGAATTATAATTCTTATATTAAAGGTTTACCATCACAAACATTTAATAGACTAAGATAATTTTGCATGATGTATTTTCTGTTTTTTTTTTAATTATTTCTTTTTTTAATTGGATTTAATTTTACTGGAATGTAATTTACTGATGGCATATATGTGTCTAACATCTATGTCATGTGGATAAAAAATAATTTAGTTACACAGCTTGTAAAATATATTTACAAACCAGTTTCAACACATATATTATCAGAAACATCGGATAAAAATAAAAATTACATTATTTATAAAAATCGTTTAACATTTGGGTCTGCTTATTTTTCGTGACACATAATGATAGTAATATGTATAATATGTACCCGTATAATTATAAACATCTATGCAATTTCGTTACCAAACTGCAAATCTATTGAAAATCGCAGCCAATTCAGACATGGGGTCATTTTTTTTCACACGCATCTGGCCACCCTCCGTGAGTCATAACTCGCGACATGAGTCATTAGTTTTTACACGAATGTTGTGCATCATGCTTAGTCTCATAGATAAATTGGAGACTGTATTGCTTACAGGCGTTATTATCAATCAATAGCAGATAAATCTCCTTCAAGAAAACTAGTGCTTTTTTACCTGCGAAACTCGGCGTGAATCAAGTCTGTTTTATAGAAGTAATCTGTTTCCTCTATGATTCATGCCGTGCTGGAACACGGTTAATCGTAAACATTCCGACAACGTTTATTTCTTAATTTGTGCGTTACATCATCAGCTCGACATTAAAGTTACATTAAAAAGGACTGTTATTACTACTATCTGACCCGCAGTCCGGACAAATATCTTTAGAGCACTAGGCTATAAAAATACTTATCCGTGTGGGAAATCAATTCAGTCGGAGAAAGTCAACATCCAAGCAACCGGACCAATCGGTTATCATAGCGATAATCAATGCATTATTTGTCGCAAAATTGAAGAAAACATAACAATGTGTGTTTACGTCAGTGAAAACAACACGTAACTGCAAAAAGAATGCAACGTTACATAACCATACAACTCTTTGAGATTACAATTTATAGATCAATGCTTCGAAAACAATTATGTAAATTGCAAGTTATTCCGAATTATCTTCTGCGGTACAGTTTTAGGCATTAAACATTTCGTGAGTCGTCCGCAGAGGCGATTCGCGTCTACATTTGGTTGTGATATGACACGCCGTTGTTATTTACGAGTGGCGCAGAGGCCACGTGCGCGTGTGTGCGTGAGCGTGACGTCGTGTCGGTGTGTACGCTTGTAAACACGGATGCGATGCCAGTCGCGACGTCGAAACGCCTATTTTCACCAAAACATCAATTTTCTTGCAGCCTGACAGTTGGTAATCTATACTGAGCTAGGTCGGGTTTTATCTAAACACAAGGACTAATCAGCTGTTTTAAACAACGCGTTCGCAGTTCGCTTTCATGGCCGGCCGATTTATTCCTGTTAGTCATCGCACAAAAAAGGATCTGGGCCGAGCTAGACCGAGGTAGGCTAGACAAACGTTATGTCGGGTATTATGTGTTGCTAACATCGCGGGGACCGATACATATGAGTATTCTATTTTAGTGGACCATCGCGTCGATCGCTTTTACCGAGCGTACATGCACCCACGAGCCTGTACATAGTGTACGATATTCGATCGTGTTTATTGAACTTTCTCGATGTGTTTTTACCTAGTGGTTATGCATGACGCGCACGTCACCTTATCTATACACATCATAATATGAAGTCTTGAGTATTAGCGAGAAATATGTATTAAGGAATTTGATAATTAAATCAGCTGTTCCTTATCGCGAATATTTTGCGTGAAAATGAATTTTCTGTGATGTTTGCTAGCAGTACTAAATTGACAAATAATATAATAATAATATAATAGATTGTTATTAAAAAGTCAAGAATGTTCGGGAATGTTTTAACCGGAAACGGCTTGTTAACCAAATCATATGTTTTTTATGATGAAATAGCCGTGCCTAAAATGACGTCATTTGGATGGTTGTAGCCAATGTTTGCGAAAGTGATCGAATTTATGGTATTTCCAGTTCATATTATACATATATGCATAAGTTAGATGTGATAATATGTTTAATAAATCTTTTATAAAAACAGATGCACTTTATTACGTAACAGGTGTGAACAAGGTTCCGATAAATTTTATTAACGTTTCAGACCAAAACATTTGATTGTGACTTCAAGCTGCGGATTTAAATAGTTGAGATAAATTGAATACTCTGAACCAAAAGTATTTAAGTTTTTAATAATAAAATATGTAGATAAATACGAGGGTGGTCTGAAAAGTTTCCGACCTGAACGTGAAGATGGCAAAATTCGTCAATGAAATTCAAGGAATGTAGCTATGCATCTTTTGACAGCAACACATGAAAGTTTCAGCCATTTTGGACGCGCAGTTTTTATTTAACAGTCGTTGGAGTGAGTCGATCTGAAGATTTTCGTGAAAATGGAGAAAATCTAGTACCGCGCTGTCATAAGATATTTGTTTTTAACAGGGAATACGCCTACGTAAATCAAAAATGAGTTAGACTCTGTGTACGGGAACTATTCACCGTCATTCACAACTGTGAAATTTTGGGCAGCTGAATTTAAACGTGGCCGTACGAGCTTGGGAGATGATGAACGTTCGGGACGTCCAAAAACTATGACTACTGACGATAACATCGTTAAAGTTCACCAAATGGTTTTAGACGACCGTCGAATTAAAGTGAGAGAGATAGCAGAGGCAATGAAAATGTCCAAACAACGTATTTGTCACATATTAAATCAAGATCTAGGCATGAGAAAGATGTCCGCGCGTTGGGTGCCGCGTTTGCTAACGTTAGACCAAAAACATGTTCGAATGAACATTTCCAATGCTCTGTTGACGCAATTTAAGCGCAATAAATCCGAGTTTTGGCGCCGATTAATTACTGTAGATGAAACTTGGAGACACCACTACACGCCTGAAACAAAAATACAGTCAAAACAGTGGACGGCAAAGGAGGAACCGGCTCCAAAAAAACAAAATGTATTTTTTCGGCTGGGAAAGTGATGGCGTCTGTTTTTTGGGATAATCATGGAGTTATCCTAATCAATTATCTTCAAAAAGGAAAAACCATTACAAGAGCATACTACACATCATTGCTTGACAAGCTAAAGGCAGAAATTGCTGATAAACGGCTACATTTGGAGAAAAAGAAAATTCTGTTTCACCAAGACAACGCCCCGTCTCACACCTCAACAATTGCCATGGCGAAAATCCAAGAATTACGGTTTGAACTGCTTGACCATTCACCTTGTTCACCCGATCTAGCCCCAAGCGACTTCTTTTTGTTCTCTCAACTAAAAAATGCACTCGGAGGACAAAGATTTTTGTCAAATGAGGAGGTAATCACCTTCGTGAATAATTATTTATTAAAGAAGAACGCCGAGTACTATTTGGACGGATTAAAGAGATGGGAGCATCGCTGAGAGAAGTGTATAGAGTCACAAGGAGACTATGTAAAAAAATAAAAATAAATTCAGAGATAAAAATTCTTGTATCTATGTTAGGTCGGAAACTTTTCAGACCACCCTCGTATTTTAGTGCTCTATAGTTTGTATAATTTTAATTATCTACAGAATCGTTTTTTTTTTCTAGATTTATGTGTTTCATAATTTATGTCTCAATATGCATATTTGCAAGTCCTGCGGATGAATTAAGGAAGATGTATGTTTTATTAAATATAACTTTACGTTATTTATTCAAAACAAAAAGCGCTGGCGAAATGCCACACTTTGCAAAACTCACAAGCAAGGACCCCATAAATTAAAATGTTTTAAATGGCCAATAAAACATAATGTAAAATGAAAATTGCTTAAATTAGTTCCCCTTTACATTTAAAAGTTTTAAATGTGTTTATTAGTCAGATATACTGATTGTTTAATAAATATCTGTCACATAAGAGATACGCCATACGCCAGTTTTTCTTTTACGGTATTGTTAGAAGTGGTCATTTCTCTTTCGGGCCAACCCGCACGAGGCCAGCGTGGTGGACTATATGATCTAAGACACTCGCGATTGTATAGGAGGCCTGTGCCCTGCAGTGGGACGTATTTGGGCTGATACAGAATAAATTGGCTATTCTCGGACAGAGTTTCAGTTATTCACCCTGTGTTGCAATAAAAAATAATTTGTTAAAAAAGAAAGAAAGGAAGAAAATTGATTTATCAAAAATTTATTTATTGAAAGGGTCTAATTTCAGCATGAGAAAAAATTGTGGGAACTACTACTTTTGTCCATACTTCATAGGATAATATTTACGGCGCCAGATACGCAGTTACTGAAGCTGTATTATAGACTTTCGATACTCTTTATGGATGGTGTTCGCACTTACCACCAGGTGCATACATTGTGCGGTGCTAAAATAACAAAAAATAAGAAGTTAATAAAAAAATCTCATGGCTTCAAAAAAAAAACAAATTTCGCATCACCGTATCGCGATAAACCGATCGCGATCCACCACGAAATCTCCGTACAAATCGTAAGTGCCAGCGTCGCGATTACGCTAGGCGTCGCTCTAATCTCACTGTGACGATTTATGCTTATCGTATTTGCACTTACGTTTATTTTCACGCGATAAGAAAAAGGAAAATAAGTGCCGGTAATAGAGGTCGTAAATTCTCATACGTAAACACGTTTAACGATTAGTGTCCGACATTTTGTTGAGTTTGATGTTCATTGAATGATAACTCTAAGATCTTAAGATATTAGGGATTGCGCAAAAAAGACAGAGAAATGTTTAATATTTTCAAACATTAAATTAATACTTTCTAGACTATATTTTTTTTAAACTTAAATCAACACCTTTCTTCAATATTTTATAAATTGTGCTATAATAAATATATGTATGAAATCGTTGTTCAGGTAGCAGCCCTGCCACTGTATGTGAACCAGCGTAATACGCACGTAATTACGTATTAAATAAAACACTACAATAATTATGATTTATCTGACTATAAATCATATTAATCACGTTTATAACATATAAATCACTGTTATCTCTTTGACAAATTGTTTGAAATTGAGAAAATTATTATGTGAAGTGACGTCCTTTGTGCAGGTTAGTTCATCGAATAATTAACTGTAGGAAAATAATATTTACATATCACTTATATTAATTAACAGGATTGTTTTATTCGAAGGTTGTTCTCTCGGGAATTCGAAATAGCCTTTTGCATATATTTATTTCATACTTCCTCTACGGCCCACGCCGATCAAAGGCAGCGAACTTTCTGTGTAATCATTTGTGTAACTGCACTGCACCGGAAAATTAAAAGTCGTCTGAAATGGTCGTTGGTCTTTACCACTTACCAGTCATATTACATTTTTAAAACGATAATATTAGTAATATATTAGTATTACTTATACATACATACATAAACTCACGCCTTTTTCCCAGAAGGGGTAGGCAGAGGTGCCAGGACACCCACATTTCGCCTTGTATGTTCCGTCCCACAATGTGATAGGTGGCGAGCCTATCGCCATATCGGGCACAAATTACTTATTATGTTATTATTTTATTTTTTTCTTATTGTGATAAAATGTTGTTAAGCTGATGTTTTATTTAAATTATTATTTTAATTTACGAAGCCTTTGAGGAGGCTTATATTCAGCAATAGACTGAAGTCTGTAGCTGACGAGAGAGACAGAGACAATATATTATTTTATTCAATACTGTATAAAATTGAATTCTTGTTTGCTGAATCTACATGTAAGAGGTATTTAAATAATTTCTTTATAGAAAATAGTCATCGGAATAATATGCGGATAATACAGGAAAAATATATTGTGCAGCCGCTTCGTACGTCATTCGAATGTAAATAACAATATTTTTGTTACGATAATTTCCACTTATAAAATATTGTACCTATTGGTTAAATATTTTGCTAAAGGACTTTGTTTGCGGTCGGCCCACATGAAAAAAACAATTATAAGTACTTAATGGTATTAGTCATTGTTGGAATCGTGTTACATTAACTTACATACCTCTAATTTTTATTGTTACATATTAGCGTTTGTATTAATTACAACTAGGAATTAAAGTAATTTAATCGCTTTTAAAAATGGGATCTTTCTCTTTTATACTTACATAATGTAAGTATTTGAAAGTCGTAAAGATTCCCTAGTATTTTGAGAATATAATTCCACTGAAGTACTTAAATAATATACTTTAAAAACCATTAAATATAGACATAAAGTGTTTCGTTTCTGGCCTTGCCTGCAGTAAAGTATCGAGCCACCAAGGCGCCTTTAAATTGATCGCTGCAAAATATTGGCCACGCTCGCCAACTTAGCGGAGCAGTTAAATCCATCATACGCTGACAGGAAGGACCATTTAAAAACAATAATAGCTCTATAAATCTGAACAAGCAATTCTCATATGTATATTAGTGCGTGGTGGCCTCATCCCAAGGCACCCCGCTGCGTTTTAAAGTCATATTATATTGATAGCAATTACTACGCAGTTTGAGGATAACATCGTAGGGAAACCTGCATCATAATATTTACAATGGTTACTACAGTATCTGAAGTCTACCAACCGCACTAGGCCAGCGTGGTGGTCTTTTACCTTTTAGCTAAGCCCCTTCAATCCAACGCTGGATCATGGACTGATACAATAAATAATCTTTGAATTATAGAGATATTCGATGCTTGGCAATGCACGATCATAGAGCTCTTACTGACTCCCTGTCACTGGTGGTAGGTCTCTTATATATGAGAAGCCGCGTGGTACCACCGCAATGTCTGTGTCTCCAACCAAACAGCAGTGTAAATGCACTGTTGTGTTTCAGATTGAAAGACATTATAGCCAGATTAACTACTGGACATATTGAGACTTAACATCTTATGCCTCAGCATGGCGAGCGCAGTGGAATTGTTTTGCTACTGTTTAGAGCGGTCGTATCGTTTACCATCAGGCGAACGATGGGATCAACTCGCTATTACTTTAAATTTATAAATATATATTAAAATACAATTCTAATATTCCAGATCCGGACTGGGCCTCGTACAATCTGGGCATATTCATTTGCATGCGATGCGCCAGTATCCACCGCGGGATGGGCGCGCATATCAGCAAGGTGAAGCATCTGAAGCTGGACCGATGGGAGGACTCCCAAGTGGAAAGGATGAAGGAGGTGGGCAACGCAGCGGCTAAGAATAAATACGAGGAACGAGTGCCTCCCTGCTATAGAAGACCTAATAGGAATGATCCGCAGTAAGTCTTTCTTTAATGTACTCCTGTGAATTTTTATTCAGTGAAATCGAATCGATATAAACCAACATACTTATAATAATTGATATACTTCCAAAATTGGTAAAATGCTTTTCAAAACTGTAGGTTGAAACGATGGGAACATATAGTTTCTGGCCATCTATGTGTATCGTATGAAATATTCGTCATGAAGACATTACAAAAATATTTTATAGTACACAATGTTAATTACGTTTGTGTTTGTAATTTAAAATTATTCTCGTAAATAACTAGCTAATAACCGTAAATACGAATAATTAAAACAAAGAATTTCAAGTATCCACTCATTACGACATAAGTACACCAATTAACACTAAATATTACAAATACCCAAAGTTAACAACTCGGCGCACGGTGTGACGAAACAAGTTTTAAAAGAAAATAAATCGCACGCAGTTATTGGGGGCATAACAAAACTTGACCCACATGTTTATCTATGTGTCCCATGGAATAAGTGAATGATAAGAAGCGAAAACATTTCATGGAACGTTCCACGCTTTAGATATATGTTATTTACGAGTATTGGAGGGAAAACTTATTTTCGAGCAGAGGATTTTGTTTTATTGCTTTGTGGAAGGTTATACATTTCTTTATCAACGGTAATAGGATTAATTGGGCTATAAAAAGTGGTAGGATGATATGTTGGCTTTAATCACGGTCTTTAATAGACGATTATGAAAGAGAAAAACGACCATATTCATAGACATAATATTGTTATAAGCTTATTTTAATAATTATCGAATGTTATGTCTTCTTCGCTCAAACTGAATTCAAAAGTTGTTCGAAAGGGACAAAACATTCCATATAAATGTAAATATCTATGAATAAAGCTATGTGTTGAGGTTTTAAACATATTGATAAGCTGGTTTTCCCAAAAGGCATAAACCGAGACTGACGGCTTATCGTATAGTATTTTGCCTTTTAAAATGATTTCCCATCATTGCTCTAGTCCCACGCCACTCGAGCAAAATGGTATCTTGAAATTGTGCCCAAGTGACTTGCGTGTCTCTTTGTTTTTAAATGTTTCTGATAAAGAGGCGATATGCATCCCTAATAGTTACTATAATTTGTTATGTCTATTTATATTTTGTACTAGCAAATGAGAGTTTGTAAACATAGATCACATTACTGCTATCCTGGGCGTTAGTTGCCATTGACATATATTCTACCGATAGACAAGACATGTCATAGAAATTATTTGTCCCAGCTCAATAGCGACATCTACTTTATTGACTTGATATCATATAAATTATGGCCAAAGAAAAACGTGTCACGAATAGATAAGACAATTCATATTAATCGTAACTCTTCGTTATATGATGTCTACACATTAATACCAACAACTAAAATATAATATAAAATAATAGTTTCTTTTACATAAAATAATATGGTTTCTTTTATTTACCGGATTTATAAACATGGCGCCTGGTGAGCACATTATTTTTGAATAATACACAAGAAATTAAATTATAAATAAATATTTTTTTATGTTCAGGATTTAATTAATAGAAACACTCTAGAAATAAAATATTTTTATTAAATATATACATAGGTAATCAAAAATATGAATGGCCGAGGAAACCTTTTAATTTAAATAATAATGAAAATATTAATTTAAATGCTTTTAATTTTTTATCTTATATAAATACTTCAGTATCCGTTACAAATCTGCGTCGATATTGTCGACTCTGCGCATACAAATACTCGTTAGTCTTTGACATGCATGGCCGCCCGTCATCAACCGCTGTCACATGTCACAATTGTTGATATTAAATTAGATTAAATGTGTTTTTAATATAATAAGTTAAACTCACTGGTGAAAAGTCACACCTTGACTTTTACTTATGTTTTTTGAATTGTTCGAGCAGTATTTTAATGCACACGACGGCATTTTGCCGAATAAAACTTCGCACTGATACGTGTCTAGTTCCAGCAAGCGCTTGACATAGACTAAATGAGTTGGAGCGCCTGGACTCCAACTCGTGTTACAAACTATTTGCTTGAGGTGTCTTCTCTAGTACGTAGTACATTATAACTCAATGTTAGTTGCTAGGAGATTCTTGTAACCGTAACAATTGAAAAAAAAAATTGACAATAATCTTCATCTCCGGCGCGGCGCCCCTATTGTTCCGGCAACCTGGGTAGTGGGCGGACTTCGAACATCGCCCCAACCTAATACCGCTACTGCTACCATGGTACCAAAACTAACAACACATCCTGGTAAAGTCTACGTCAAATTATGGTCTGTAAATTATTGCAAGTCAAGAAAAGGAGTCGCGTGCGGCATGATTCATTCCTGCCTGGATAAATTGAAAACAAATACACATTATGATTCACACTTATTGATAAAGTTAAGATATTTTCGAGAATTGTTGTTCATCATAAATTAGGTCTGATAATGTATTAGATATTTCATATCGCCCTACTAGATACTGTCCAAATCTGGTTCGAGCTTCTTCGCACCGAAATGTACATCTAGTATTCCTTATTTGAATATCAGCTTAGAACTAAATATAATCTGAATTCTGTGGTATACGTAAGTGATAATTAAATACACAAAACTCAATTCATAAACTGAAGAGAAAGAGTTGTTATAGCGAAATTCCAAAATAATCAAAGAAATTAAAAATATGTAGATTGATGAATCAAATATATGTATTAACACCGCTCTCACGATAATCCAATTCCATTGACATGACATGTTTTATACTTAAAAGCTTCTAAAATGCTTGTCTGATCTTAAAATCATATCTGAGATCGTGGAGTCCGCATGAGCGATAAACGATTGATGGGAAAATAGTCAATAGCACTAAAATCTATGTAACTATGCCAATTCTAGTTACGATAGCATATTCGGCTCATATTAATTCTTCTAATTAATGACTAGACACTTAGTTAAGGGATGACATTAAAGGCTAATTTGGTATAATTAAACGACATGATGGTATAAACAAACTAGTAGGTATACTTAACTGCTTTGGTAGCGTAATATGATTACGAAGCTAAAGTGTCGGGTTCGAATCCCGAGTCGGGCGAAGTGATAAAGGATTTTACAAATCATTATCAGCCCGGAATTGAGAAACTTGTACCCGATATGGCGATAGACTCGCCCACATCATATCGTGGGATGAAACAGACAAGGCGAAACGTGGTTGTACTGGATACTACCAGCACCTCAGCAGCAGGGAGCAGGCGTGAGTTTAATTCTGTATGCCGTATGTTTGCTGGTGGTAAAACGTTCATATCAGCCCGAATGGCAACCATTTTAAACCTGGTACCAAAACTGACAGACTCATAAATATATTGTGGGATCAGCGTCAACCGGAAAGAAATACATAATAGTCTATCGCTTGTTGTTGATCATTTTACCTGGACTGTGGAAATTACTGCAAGTAGCATTAGTATTATCATCAATGTAATAATTAACTATGAAATCTATAGATTGAAAGAGGATGTAGTAGCGAAAATAGAAAACGGAATGATGAGATGTTCTGCGAACATACCAGGACGATAGGACACTCAGAACGAAAATTCAAAGGCGTTTAAGGAAGATCTGGTAGAGTTCGAACACACCGAAACTATTCTGACTAAATCGGTGATATCTTAAGTAAGGGACAGGAGAGGCTAACTCTGAACCGGCAAAAATGTATGAAACGATTGATGAACATTATTGAAGAGATAAGTCAGGAGTTAACGGAAATCCACACGGCCTAATTCAAAGTCAGTTTATAAACCTATTTTAGCTATGGAATGTTTTGTCCCTTTCGAACGACTTTTGAATTCAATTTGAGCGAGGAAGATAAAAGATTCGAAAAATAAAAAAAACTTTATAAACTGTCTATGGATAAGGCTGTCTTTAGCTCCCCTTAGTGTGAGTTACAGGCGTCGCTATGTGTGAAATTAAATAACTATAAAACCACTATTTGCTAGCGATTTGTATTATACTAGTTTTTCGGCTGGTTGTGCAAATTGATTTAACAAAGAAAAATAAGTTATTCTGCACACAATCGCAAAATCGGGTTGGCTTATGAACACAACAAGACATCACTATGTTGTTTGCTGATAGTTCTGACGAAAGTTGATAAATAGTTATCTAATTGCATTTTCCTAGTAAATTCAATTAGTCAATTATCAATAAATATTTAATATTGATTTAGTTTTTATGCGAAAATCATTCGAAAACCATTTATTCGCTGTAATTAATTGCCCAGTTATTGTCTATTTGTTGAGACTAACCAACTTAAAGTTTTGCTAAGGCGTGTGGAGACTGTCGTCGGATTATTGAGATATAACATCTTGTGAAAGCAAAGCAATGCTTGGCATTCGGCATTGCTTTGTAATTCATGGTGTTGTTTAGTTTTGCTATTGTTTATGAGCGGTCGTATCGCTTACCATCAGACGAATGGCAGGCTCGGGTCACCATTCATAGCTCATAGCTATTCACACCAAACTGAGAAAGTTTTCGGGTACAAACAACCAAACAAACCAAATATTCGAACCTACAGCCTCTCAATTCACGCACATCCTTTCACAATTTCATTGCAACTCTCTAAGCATCTCAGCTATGGACTTTTGCATCACCGTAAATTCAAGTATACAAACGAATTGCTCAAGTTTTCCTGTCTTGCGTCAGATTTAAACTTATCGACAAATGACTCAGTCACTCCTTCTTTGGTACACAACAAACAAATCATTGTGGAAGCCATGCTAAAGATTGCGATAGTGCAAGTGAAATTATATCTTATTTGCGTTTTAACAAATATTTGTTTCTCTTAAAATAAAACGATGATATGGAAATACTTGTGGAAGTAAACAATTTTATAAAAGCTATACATACATACATAAACCTATGTTTTTTGTTTACGTTGATGCAGTGTTGGATTCATTTGTTTTGCTTTTTAGTTAGCACAAAAATTCCTGTGTCCGAGCTAATTTATCTTAAAGGAACCATTTATTTCTCTCTCTCTCTTTTTCTTTCTCTCTTCAGCCAGAGGAATTCTACTGCTGAACATAATATGCCTCTCCTAAGGATCTCCACTTCGACCTGTTGGAAGCATGAACCACAAGTTTACATGGGATTACCTACATTATTTTTACATTTGTTAATCTTCATACTATAAGCTCCATACAAATAAATTGATCTATTGCTACTTGAAAGCAGATAAAATTAATGTTAGTATTATTTAATATGATAAATAAATGGATACTTTACAGAGTGCTTATAGAGCAATGGATCCGCGCGAAGTATGAACGAGAGGAGTTTTGTCATCCAGAGCGGCAGACCTACCTGTCCGGCACTATGGTAGGTTTCCTCATGAAGCGGGGCAAGGAGGACAGCCGCTACCAGCTCAGGAAGTTCGTCCTAAGCGAGAACGAAGACACCCTCAAGTGAGTTACTTGTACCACTAACATCCTGTTTGGCCAAATGCTCAAATGTCGTCATTAACGTGTCCCACAATAATTCATTGCATCGTTTTACCGCTTACTCACTCGATGTTCTCAGGTTTTGTTAATTCCATACATCATTCGCTTAACAATTAATACTAAAAATTAATAAGCTATCACCTGCTCATGTTTACACATTTAACAATACGTTGACAACAAATGCAAATAAGTGTGCGATATGTATTCTACACGCCATATTTGGTTTACATTATTTTCCCTTGGCAACCATTAGTAATAAACATGTGGTTTACATTACGTACGTACGGTATTTTCCTTATTCTGATAAAATTACCTTTAATTTCCATATCCTATTAAATTATTAGTAATCTGAAGCGATTAAAAAGTCAAATTAATTTACGTATTTGTCATATAAAAATACAGTAGTGTTATAAGAATGTAATTTGCGATAATTCCGTCGCGGTGGCCGCTGTGGGTAAATTCGTGACGTAGGCGAGACGAAAAGTTCCACACCTCTCGTTGCCTTCCTACGTAAAGAGGCTTGTGCAAATATTGACCGACTACGTAATCTTGAACTTGCCTCGGTTACTGCTCCGCGGTGTTTTCGCACTGCTGTTGTAATTACACGTGCAAACAGGATGGCGAATTGTGAAATTCTTACACGGTGTGACGTAGACCGAGTCAATATCAACTTTATTGAACAGTTACCATGTCATGTTCGGACTCCACGTCACAGAGCATCCTTCACCTTGGTCTATTAGGTAATATTGATATGTGGCCATTTCGTTAGCGATCTCGTCTAAAATTATGCCTTCATACTAAATCAATTCACTTAGGGGGCATATGTTTTTGTGAAGGTCGGCTGTCGGCTCGCGTTGTTCCGATTATCTCGATACGTTTTCTTATTCAAATATTCCACACAGGCCTTATACCGGGTATCTCAAGACTGCTACCGAAAACGAAGCCGGGTGGTAGTTTTAGTGACAACAAACACAATGCAACTAAAAATTTCACAAAGAAACGCGACAATAATTTTTTATGATTTTTTAAATATCGTCATTTTTGGGTGGTAAATCCATAGTTTATGCTAAAATAATAATTTAAACACTTTGATACCTTAGGTTATTTATAAATAAAAGGGTATACACTATTATTTTAGGAAAAAATGTATTTACCACTCCAATACGGTCATAGAGAAAAAATAACAAAAAAAAATTGTCGCTTTTTTTTGCAACTTTTTCTGTTGCATTGTGTCTGAAGTCGTTTAAACTACCACCCGGCTTCGTTTTCGGTAGCAGTCTTGATATACCCCGTATTATAGTTATGCGAATCGGCTAATGTATTATTTACTGTGGAGAACATGTGTAATTTCGTACATGTATTATTTATGGTAATTCCAATTACACTGATAGTATTGATAATGTAACTTGTGGTTTTATGTTATTGTTCTAAAATATGGCAATGCTGAAAGCTGGAAATACCAAATTTAATTGTTAGTATAATAAAAAAATATATTTTACATTCCTAAACATAATCTATACAGAAATGTTTGCCCTACGATTTTAAATATTAAGTCTTAAGTGGTTGTCGAAGTAAATGATTAAGGGTCTTACGCAAAATCGTTTTACACTTGGCACGAATACGTTTTTGCTATTTCTTTAAATCAATTCGCGGTATCTACGCAAAAGTTTAGTACTATTTTTCCATACTGTACTGCATTTTATTTACCCATAAACGTTCCACTGCTGGGCACGGGTATTCTCTACAATCGAGAGCGGTTAAGCCATAAAGCCCACCACGCGGCCTAGTGCGAGTTTTTATTTTTCCATAACTGAAAGTAAAATGAGCCATAGCTAAAATGAAATATATTTTCAAAGCGTTCGTTGTACCACATGTATTACAAACAGGAAATTAAACATGAAGCCAAGTAAGCGGTTTAATAATAGATTGTTTATAACAATTTTATTCGTTGATTCGCTGCGTTTTTGTACACATCCTGTGAAGATGTCAACGGAATTTTCCTTAAGCTATGTTTTAGATAAAATTAATATTGGATATTAGACGCCAATAAAAATGCGCTATAGTTTAATATCTAATATAGTAGCATTTAGCTTAAAATAGACTGTAGTACTAGGAGTAAACGTATGTTTTTTTTTTTGTTTGCGTCTACACTTACATAGACTAGAAGTTACAAATATTTTTTTGCAGTTATTTTGCACAGATAAAAAAGCGGCAGAAATCATTGACATCTAATTCCGATTTTTTTATAATGGAAACGGCATTTGGTATAGGCTGTAACTACGTTTAATTACCGTGAAATCAAATATTTCGGCTAAACATTACCGGACTGGTTCTTAGGTATCACCCCGCTTCAGACGGCTGCGGCCGTACTACGGGTTGTCTCGGTCGTATAATCGATCGTCTCCGAGTCAAAAACTTTGGTCGCTTGAGGTAAGGACGACATCCGACGATTTCTGGAAAAAAAACAACGTTAAACGTCCGTTCACACTGACCGTCGCATACGTCAACTCATCACATAGTCCCTCATTTTGTATTCACGAACAATAATAACTCATAATGAAGGTCCGTGTCGCTTTGCCTTGCATTGTATTTGTTTTATTTGTGTTCTAACTTAGTGTTAAACCATGGGCTGCATTGACCTTGTTTATATTAGATATTATTTCAACGACTCTTCAATAGAAAAGATTAGTGTGAAACGCAAGGATTTTTCAGGATTATTCAGGTAAGAGTCATTGACTTGTAGCAATCAGCGTGGACTGCGTTCAACATAACACTATAGCTATTACACCAAAGTTGGACCCAATGGTCAAACATTCACAATCATTGCAAGATTTGCATTATAGAATCAAGTCTAGGAAGCACTGCAAGTCGTGTTGTTGGGAGCATCACATTTATTGGATATATTTCCACAGATACCACGTCAGAGAGAACAAGGAGCCTAAAGGCATTCTCAAACTGTCCGAACTGAACGTAGCGTTCGCTCCGCCTAAAATTGGCCACACGAACTCAATGCAACTGACGTTCATGAAGGATGGTACGACGCGGCATATTTACGTGTACCATGAGGAACCTGAAGTAATTAATAACTGGTAAGTGTTATATTCCTTCTTTTTTTCTTAATAAAATTAGGGCTCCTGCAAACGTAATTTCAGACCTCAACTTTAGTGGAGCGAAGGTCTTGGTCCGTTAGGACCAAATGAGAGAAGTCAACAATTTTACTTAAAAGCGAGCAATTGTAGAGGGCTATAGTAGTTTACTGTATTTTGATGATTAATTATGGTGTTCTATTCAATGAAATTAATATATGGACATGGCGAAGAGCGCGTAATGTGTTCTGAGGAAGTGATGCGACGCTCCAATGAATCTATAGTGGAGAGGCGCTCACAACGATTTTCAAATGCTTGCTTGTATTACGGCAGAAAGTTTAGTAAAAAAAGATATATTAAATTTTATTATCGGTAAGACAAAACCATTACTTACATTAAGTCAATTTAATATTTACTTTAACGCGATTTTCACGGCCATCTTTTATAATACTCCGAATGTATTAGTCGGTTAAACGCCGCCTGTGAAACGGAAAGCCGCGGGTTCGATCCCCGCACCGTGAGAAATGTTCGTGTGGCCTACAAATATTTCTTTCGAGCTGCTTGTGAGACCGCAGTCTCTCGTAGTTCCTGATACCCTAGACACAAGACTCGATCTTAGTGTGGGTTCAGGACTATGTATTGTATTGTGCTGTTGGGTGTTATTTATTTATTCACACTTAATAATTCTACTTAAACTCGTTAGTCTGTGCATAATATCTTGTATGTATAGCCCTTTATTGTTTTGTTAGGCTTAGTAACGGAATAAGTTGCTATATTTATATTGAATAGCAGATAATTCTTCTAGGAGCCAGGATAATGACGATGTTTATACTATTCTTAAGTACTCTTGAACTTTCCATATTCTTACGAGGGTACAATGACGCATAGAGGAAAATGTTACTGGGTTTTTACAGTACTTTATTTTTGCGAAACGAAATCTTGAGATGCTATTTAAAGCATGTGAAGTGTATGTAACACCATCGCATTTCATTGCGATATGACCATGATATCACTATCATTTGGCATTGAATTATTACAACACTGAAAGATTGTTTTTTTTTTTTTTCATTTATTTAACTCATCATGTTTGTTAGTATAATGCGTTTCAAATAAAAATAGGAACGTCAATGACCCTTAGCTGTCAAATATCACACGAAAAGTATGGTTAGCAACAAAAAAATATTTACGGATCAATTATAATTTTTTTTCACATAGTCAAATTCCTAAACATACATTAGTTTTTTTTTAATTAACTCATTCATTCATTTTTTTATGAAATATTTAAAAATATTATTTTTATTCATCAAAGAAAATCTTGTTGTGCTCACCCTACCTAAATTTTGTTATTACATCAAGATAACATCAAGGAACCACTTATTACGGTTTATATTAATGCTATCACAGCTGACAATGGGGTATAACTAGACATTGCTGTATATTAGAAGTTTGAGATGAATGCATTCATATTTAAATTATATCAAAATATCTTATAAATGTTATGTTCATATGTTCACGCGTATAACCTTGACATGATAGGCTGAGGTTTTATTAGTGCAATTCAAAGGTCGTTGAGCTTATTTCTCTCCCAGATAAGAGTATGAACTAATTCATAATTAGTCCAGAGCACTTCTTATGAAGTGTTTCAAACCGAAAATCGATGCCGTTTTTTTACTTTTTTATTTATGGAAACTCATAGACAGATTACTATTACTATCACACATGGGAACGACAAAATGGCAAGTTCTTTTAAAAGTTTTTATCCGTGAAACTATGAGGCTGTTGGGATAAATTATTAGATGTGTATAAATCGAAAATTAATGCCCAAATACTGGAACGCAACTTAAATATAACTTGCGCTTAACTACGTTAATCCCGATTAAATGTACTGGCTAAGTGGGCCGTGCGCTGTTAAGAGCAACTTCTTATTTGAATGACGTTCCAGTATTCGGGCGTAGTTATTAAAGATGTGTAATGTTTTGATTTTCTACTAGAATGGTCAACTGTCATAGTATGATAATATGTTAGAATTTATTTATTCTATGACTGGATGGGATTTAAAAAAATCTATAATAATTATATTTTCGCTATTTATTTTTAGGTTTTTAGATCGATTTAAGAAACAAGTGACGTCCTAAAAGCATAATGCTTTTAGGACTATATACGACTATACGGATATATATAAATATTCTAGTGGATTGAAAGCTGTTTTTCAATAGGTACTTACTGTAGTTTGCAATTTTGTTTTATGAATTTTACAATTCCTTGGTGGCTTTTGATTACAGTTTGCTCAGTGGGGAGGTCTACTAAATACTTTTTAATCTACGTGTAAATTAGTTAATATAGGTATTATCATTCCAAACACTATTTAAAAAACATAATTATCCCTTTTGACACACGAACAGTGGCAACTTTGCATACCTTTCCATAATATATGTATAATAGTCATTCAGAAATCAGAGTAACTATAAGAACGGGATAAATTTCCCAAGCCTCACTATACCAGTGAGCTTGCTTAAAAGAGTCTTAACATAAACATATTATTCCATTAAATTAAAAAGGAGCTCAACATCCAAAGAACATAAAGACTTATAAAAAGAAACATTAAGCAAGTAAAATACTTATGACATGAACAAACAGGCTTTATTTTAAATCTAAAATATAATATACTTCAGTTTAATAATTTACATAACATTTTAAAATTTCAAGTCTTTTCTAAAACAACATTACCTACTTGTAGTTCACAAACCTCTCTCAAATTAAATTCTTACAGCAAGCATCTCGGTCCTTTGATCCTTACATACAATTATTTTTTTACAGGTACACAGCAATCCGTTGCGCTCAATTACACCTACTTCAAGTGGCGTTCCCATCCACTCCTCAATCAGACCTGGTACTGCGTCTGCCCAAGGACTTCGCCCGCGAGGGTTGGCTGTGGAAGACCGGCCCGAGACCCTCGGACGCGCATAGACGTCGCTGGTTCACGCTGGATAACAGGAAACTCATGTACCACGATGAGCCGCTTGATGCGTACCCTAAAGGCGAGATATTTGTCGGTGAGTTTTTTTGTAATACGCTTTAAATTCGTCTCTATGTATGTATTTAACGGAATCTTTGAAGTCGATTTTTTAATATGTAATTTGAATCTGCTGTTTCGTAACGATTTTTGCTATGTTTTTTTTTATCTTTATTTGAAGAAAATTTTAAGAGGGTTTGGTCATACCATATTACCATAATCGTGTCTTTTAACGCGAATGTTACACATTGAAATAAAACTATTATTTACGTATATCGTAGATGATTTCATTTTTATATTTTTTTAACTCCCAACATTTCGTTTACAGGTTTATAAATCAAAATGTAAAAATTAAACCAAATCCGCGATAAAATCCGTAAATAATAGTTTTATTTCAACAACACCATAATCAATCAAAAAATCTATTTTTCAACACTATTTTTCAAGTCATCATAAGTGTCGATACAACCCGATTACCACCGGCTTACCAAACAACATAAAAAAATGTCCAAGACACCATCATAACACAACCAAAACGCATATCCAGGTCACGAATCCAACGGGTACTGCATCAAGGTGTCCAACACCGGCAACGGTTGCAAGGAGGCTCGCTTCCCGTTCCAGCTGGTGACGCCGGAGCGCACGTACTGCCTGGCCGCCACCTCGCACAGCGACCGCGACGCGTGGCTCGCCGTGCTGCAGACCGCCATCAAGCGACCGCTCACGCCGCAGGACTCTAACAGTCAGTATATATTAATATACTGGATTTATTGTGAATAGCAAATCCGTTTCGCCATTCTATGCAATAAAAAAACATAGAGTCGAATTGAGAACCTCATCCTTTTTTTGGAGTCTGTTAAAAATGGAGCCTGGTGGTACTAGTGCCTTCAATTCAGACGTATACAATGTTATTAACATTTTTGTATTTTTTCAGTCGAAGCGTATTTTTTTTGTTTTGCCTATCCTATATTTTTTTTATTTGGTTGAATTTCGAGACAAACATTCTATTCGCCTGATGTTAAGCGATATAACCACTCATTAACAGCAGCAAAACCAAACAACACTATGGTGTTGTTACTACAGAGCAATGCTTGGAATTCTACTGCGCTCGCCATCCTGAGCCATAAGATGTAAAGTCTCAATATGTCCAGTAGACAGTAGTTACTCTGGCTAAAATATCCTACAATACGAAACACAACCGTGCATTATCACTGGTATTTGGCGGTGGTACCTACCCAAGCGACATCTACAAACGAGAGACCCACCACAAACCTATACTTACTATATTTTTAAGTGTTCAATTAATTTATTGTTCCAGTCGAAGCCGTCCTAGTGCGAAAACGCCAGACATCGAACCCCATCAGCATATTCTCGGGGAGGTAGTTGCATTTGACAGACTCTTAACATAAGATCACACCGGGGAACTATGTCGATGCACCATTTGCTGCGTTCATGCTTCAATTAATTGACTGCGACGTTTTTATATAAATTATTTTGTACGGACGTCGCGCTGGAAGCGAAGAGAATTTTATTATTTGCTCGATTTATTCAATCTATTTGAAAATTTGACTGACTTCATGTGTGTATTTTATCGAGACTGTAATGAATCCGAGTGTAGACAAAACGATTGTTACCGAACCGTTTTTTCATACTTTATGTATGAGGAAGTATATTTAACTGTAGTATGTCAAGAGTGTTTTACAGTTCGGTAAGTATCGATTTTTCTGCTTTTGGATATTGACATTTATAATTAAACAGGATTGTTCCTAGCAATCATATTACAATATGTACTTCCAAAATAGGCCGTTTCTCGCCATTTCGTTTCGTACTAGTTAAGACTAGCAAGTTGGTGTTAGAAAAGAAAGTGTTGGAAAGAGGGCAGTTATTTATTTTAGTCTACATTATCGACTAACGATGCGCTAAGGGATAGTTCGAATATTTTTTTATAATTATTCGAACCTTTTTCTCTGACCTTTATAATAATTTAAAAATACATGAAGAATTGAGCAAACTAGAACCATTTCAGATGGCAGTAAGATTTATTGTCAAATAACTGAAAAGGTATATTTACTGAATTGTGACGTCATCGTCATTACTGTTAGGTGTACTAGAGAGATAGTTAAATGTCCCCAAGTACTTTTCTTGCTTTCAACCTATTTAAATGCTGTTTTAATAGATTTATTCTCTTGTTCCGACACCAACTTGTGAGTTTAAATCAGAAAGTAATATACAAAGGCACGCACTATGGTTAGCAATACTTCAGTTGTTTCATGTAACACTCAAAAAATAACCGACCTCCTCCGATAAAAGTCGAACATTGCCGAATGGGCTGAGACGGATCTTTCACCACAACAACGAAACATCGCGCCGTCGAAAATCCATAAAACATTACACAAGGACTGTAAATAAACTGAATTAAAAACGTAAACACGAACCATGTTTTAGTTTCTAGATTTAAATGTAAGCCTATTTAATTTTAATTTATTTTATTTAACACAGCGATTTGACTGAATCGATAATTTTATTTGTGTTAAATTATTTTATTTGTGTGTATTATCAATGTGTCGTCTTTATTTTAACGGTATTGCGCACAATATATCAATGCATTATTGTACCTAATCGTAGGTAGTTTATTTATCTTGATAACGGGTCTAAGATGGACGTTCTGAATATAAAAGCAAACACTAACGGCTTATTCATAGACAGGTTATAAACATATTTTAGTTATCGAATGTTCCATATCTTTTTAACGATTTTTGAATTCGGTTGAGCAAAGACAAAACATTCGATAACTAAAGTAGGTTTATAAAATGTCTACGAATAAGACTGTGATTTTATTTTTAAACTGATTTTTCTTAGATTCGTTGTCAAGATAATGGTTATACCTAATCGTAGGTAATTTCTACAACACACGTATGTAGCATAAGTGTAATGTTAACATATTTATCTTTTATGAGTACACTAGATAATTGCGTTAAAAATCACAATAATGCTCTCTTAATCATGGTAAAAGACATTCTACAGGGACTTTGTATATGGTATGGTATATTAATGTACGTTATTATCGAACGCCACTATGAAACGATGCATTTTAATTATCACTTTCTTAATAATATTATATACAAAATACAATTTAAAAAAAACTTACGATATATAATTCCTGGAATTTTAAAAACAGTTTAATTTTAACTCTATTAAAATAGTCGAAAAGTAGCGAAGCGTCTATAAAAAAATCATAGCAAACTGAACCTTATCTACACAACATAACGCTCATATTATTTTTATCAAGATAAAGAGCGCTGGCCGCTCGCATACGCGCGTATTCCGCGCGAATTACTGAGTCGTTTGTTTTATCTCCATAAGAATAGCGCTGGCCGCTCGCATACGCGCGTATTCCGCGCGAATTACTGAGTCGTTTGTTTTATCTCCATAAGAATATGTGCTTTACGTAATGGAGATAAGGTTGAATTTTCTCTTCCGACTTAAAAATTTACGTCCAAGTAGTATGCATTCAACCTTATTTATCAATTTATTCGTTCATAGTGGTGTTCATTTATCTATAGGGATCATGTATTCATATTGTAACCTTAGTACTCTCTAGACGATTCACTCGCTAGTGGAATAAGTGATATCAGGCGGAAGCTTGATGTAAATCTTTTAGGGACAGGCTTAATGTTAACGATGCGGTGAGTTATCTGAGTTTGTTTGGTTTGCATGCTTGGCAGGCAGTATTAATCAGTTATCTAATATATGTGAGTTTTTTATATTGATACATGGTAATATGATTTCTGGGAATTAGGGTGGCATGTTGATAGACTTGCCTTTAAGGGTAATAGGTCACATTTTAGGGGATTGAAACTCAGGGAAATTTTGTTGGCTCTAATGCCATGTAGGTATATATTATCGACAACACTGAGGTTACATTATGAGTTTTATTGTAGCTCAGCTGGCAAAATGCCGTTTCGAGATACCTCTTCGATGGAGCAACTTAAAGTCGAACCCAGGATGGAGTGGACACCTGTCTTAACATATCAGTTGGATATAATTAAAAAATAGACTACTCTGAAGGTAGCATGATAATTCTGACTAGAATGAGATAAACGGATTTTAGGAATGCCTATTATGAATAGGTATCCTTAAAATGCCAAGGTTATATGGAATAGTGAAATTTAAAAGTGATCATATGATTTCTAAACCTAATGATGCCTATGCCCTACAATACTGTCTGCCAGACATACCGGATCTGCGCCCGGTTGAAATCGCATCGTTTACAGCCGGCCTTATATCGTGTGAATAGATGTAACCGCGTGGATATAACGTGGATAGTTTAAGGATTGCTTTATTTATACAACGTGAACTGGCTGAGATATTTTCGATATTGCATGCATAGTTACTTGTATGAGTGACGTCACTGGAACCTAGTCTCTGCGCTGCGTGGAATATAAACTAAATTGTCTTTTGCTTTTTAAAAATATTTTTTGGTGTATACCGGTCGGTAAAACTACTATAACATTGTAAAATAAACTATACAACAAGATTGAAAGACGCTTTGAATTTAAGCGATAAATAATTGCGCAATCTTCAATATTAATCCTACATGGTTAATATTATTGCACATTTCGTAATATTGAGCAATATAGTTGATCGTTTAGGGGTTTAACCTTAGTCAAGGTTTATAAATGTTTGACTTATGACTGTATGCCATTACTATTACTACATATTAAAATATAGGACTTCATTATTTTTTATACAATAATAAGAGAAGACGTCATAAATCGGGATTGATTCAACAATGTACAGGGTGACAGAGGTATTGCGTTAAACCAGTACACAAAAATCAAGTAAACTGAAAATCGCTGGTTATTTTACTAGATAATTTTAGGATAGAATATTTTAAATAAATGGGACATGGTTTTTTAATTTTTATATTACACTAAATTTATAATTTAAATTGACTTGTGCCGTGTTTTAGTTTAATGTTGTCAGGACTCCATCACTCTTTATTTGGTTGCTCATTACTTGTTTAGTATGAGCATTAACAAGACGATTTGTTTATATTCCCGCAGTGGATAATGATTATAGGATCAGACTTCAAAGTACAGACGTACTTAGGTTATTTTAGTCGTATGAATCTAGTAATGCAATAATGTAGCATACACTTATGCCTATAAGCAAATAATCGCGAGTATTCGTGTGGTAACCGTTATTAAATAATGTTTTATATGAATATGTATTTTCGTAGGAAAAATAATAATAACTAGAACGGAATACGAGTATATACATTTTAACCGGTATAGTAAACTGTATCGTATTGATTTTATTTATAACCAAACATGTAAATCTGACTTTTAATACGGTATTTATGTTAATTGTATCTGAGAACGTTTTGTCTTCTATAGAATTTTACTGTCAAAGCGATTATACTGTTGAAAATAATTGATTTCAAATCTTAAAGATTATTTTTCCAAGTTATTCCTTAAGGACAAAGTAGCTTATTTTAAAATAACGACATCTAGCTGCAAACCTATGGACTACTTTATGTTCCAATCATTATTTTGGTAATAGATGATTGTCTCGATAATGATTATGCAGAAACCCAATAATCGCTTTGGCAGTTAAATAGAGGACGATCAAATATATTACCATCTTATCTTTTAAAACAAATTGACGTTGTTTTTAAACTGTTCTATCACGATTTCGGTAATGAACTCGTCGATAAAGAACTAAAGCACTATTACTATTGTACTTATTATTTTTCGCAATTAATTTGCTTTAAATAAAATAAGTCACAATCCCTTTGTACACACGTATGAAGGCTTCGTTTTAATATTAACCTTTCACTGCCGGAAAATATACGGCTATATATAATCAAATTATAAGTAAATACAAGGAATGAGTACGGAATGTATCTGGTGAAAGTAAATTATATTTAGAATAGTGTTAGCGTGAATTCGAAGCTAGGAGGCTACCAAAAAAGTGGTGGAATAGATAAATGTATTACGTATACCTTATCGAAAGTGTAACTACAGAGGGGCCTTACTATATAAATCCGAAATTCGAATCTTCGTGACGTTTTTCGTTTCGAAACCTACACTGTAACACGAAATTCGAATCTTCGGATCGAAGAATGAATGATTCGAATATATCGGCAATTCGAACATTTACAGAGTAGGTACATTCGTATCGTCACAAACTTCGTTCGTCCGAAATTTCGAACTTCGTTTCGGATGAATATAGTAGGGCCCCAGGTTTGAGAGTAAATGTTTGGATAATGTTAACGCGTGAATTAAATTCATCATTAGCCGTTAGTTAGTGTGCGAGTGTTTGAATTTCTGAATAGTTAATCATATAGACTTATTTAGGAACTTGTAATCGATGCACATACGAATGTTTGAATACATTGCGCTATCTGATTTGCTGATTTGGACAGTATTTAAAAAATGGTCTTAGAAGACTGAAGTCATTGCAAATCATTTAGTGTTATGTATCTAGACATGTTGAAGTGCAGTTTGGGCTTTGTCCACACTCGTCTCATTGTCTCTACGGCTTGTTTTCTTATTAAGGAATTCAGTAACTATGATTAAAAGTAATTTACAAGAAAGGTGTACGTCAGTTTTCTGCAGGGTATAAGGGATCGGTTTTGCATCCAAACGGAAATTTACTAAGTGAATTAAATTGTATGCAAAGAGTTCCATCATACATGCTCGCACGTGGTCGTGTTTTTTGCTTAAGCTGATTATTTTGTATTACATTGCGTTATTAAAAAAGAAGACATTTCTATTTTTTTAACCGACTTCAAAAAAAGGAGGAGGTTCTCAATTCGACTGTATGTTGCTTTTTTTTTTTTTTTTTTATGTTTGTTACCTCCTTTCTCTGTATTGTGTGAACCGATTTCGATCATTCTTTCGTTGATTGATAGCTGGTGCTTGTCGTTTGGTCCCATAAAAATATGGTGAAGATCTGATGTATATCTTCGGACCTGGAGAGGGGAACTCCTTAAAATTAAGGAGAATTGCAATGGTTCTTTTTGCATTACGTTCATTAGAAAAGTTAAGATACAATGAGAAAGGGAAAAAGGGGTGGGGGTGAAGGGGGGGTGATAAAATTAAAAGACACGTAAATTCTAATATCTTCGGCAGCTTTTAACCGATTTTAGTGATTTCTTTGTCATTGGCAAAAAACGTATTAACAGGTTGATCCCAGGAACACAACATCAAGATCTGATTATCATGTTTGGACTTGGAGAGTAGAACTCTTCAAAATTTAATAGGATTTCAACGGTTCTTTTTGCATTGGGTTCAGTATAAAAGCTAGGCTACAGTGGTTGAGGGAAAAAGGGGTAGGCCCGAAGGGAGGGGGGGAGCTAGGAAAAATAATAAACATGTGAATATTCCAATATCTTTGGCAGCTTTTAGCCGATTTTAGCGATTTCATTGTCATCGGAAAGAACATATTCCTTGTGGGGACCAAATCTTCTTCATTTAAATGCCTATCAACACTAAAAAGATAAAAATAACTAAAATTTTTAATAAAAAAAATAAAAACCGACTTCAAAACAAAAACCCACTAAAAACCAAAAAATAATAAAATAATAAGTACCACTGCAAAGCAAAAAAATTATATTTATTTCATGGAACTTGTGCTTGTTGAATAATTTGCTTAATGACTTGACTAGCCAACAAATCAAAATATATGCATAACATATTGAAGGCGGGTCGCCCAGTACCAAACATATAGATATTTAAATTAATATAAGGCATAGGTCCTACATGAATGAATAAGCTATTATCCAAAACGAGCAAATAAATTAGATCACATTTTATAACGCATTGACATATGAATTAGGTAATTATATTGCTAATAATAATTTCTTATCGATTAGCATTAAAGATTGAATAGTGAAATTAAAAAGCATTAATAAAAAAGAATAAGCTACAAAAAGCAATTTGAATGTTTCCTAGATAATGTACAATTATTTTTTTTATTTTTTATTATGTAGCTTGTAAGCTAAACGATGTGTTACTAGCATGCCCACTTGTGTTGCGTAATATAAATTGTTTTTGAAACGGTTACGTTTTGAAATTGTTTTATTATTTTCGGCTTTAGTTGTAAGTTTATATTATTAATTTAAAACAAATTTTACCAAAACATGCCTCGCTAAGGTTTAACATTATTGTTATTTTGTTGTAAATAAATTATCCATTATTTTGTAGTGTGCTCTTGCATAATACATACTTATATTAAAATTTTAATACTTATAAAATATACTTTTCACCTGCTACCACCTAGTTTGTTTTTATACACGTTGAAGGAGAATAAGTTGCCCCTAGTCAATCATTTATTACAGCATATATGACGCAGTTTGTTATGACACCCGCTGGTAAATGAGAGGTCGCCGGTTCGATTCCTGCACAGTGACTAATGTTTGTGAGGTAGACAAATATTTCGGTTCTAGGTGTTTGTGAGACCGAAAAGTTTATTTGTGCACACATTTAATCCTTTATTGCACTACATAGAGAAACAATTACAGGAAAGAAATGACATAATTATAATAGTACAAGAGACGATTTTACCACACTAGGTAATTTCTTCCAGGCAACCTTTCGATCGATTTCAATAATAGGAAAAAAATGGAGAGCAGTCTAAGGTAAGAATAAGATATAAGAAGATAGTAATTTAAAAGTATACACTTGTATGAAGTTCGGATTAAACTTAATATCATAACAATGCTTAATATCATAAAATATACCATTAATTTAATACTTCAAACTTTGATTCGTATATTCCATAGGTATATTCAATAAGGCAGATTTAGTAAACATATTTTCGTAAAGCATATCGACAAGAAACAAAAAGTTCTCAGAAGAGACTTCTGAAGTCTCCGCAAGATTTTTTCAGCGTCGACTATTTTTGTTTGTTTTGTCAGGTTTGGCGAACCGTCGCCTTTTGACATCTACTTTGTTAAATATCGAGTTACCACTTCATCTCTCAATGAAATTATATTACCCGTGAAATGTTTAGTGACATTTTTTTCTAAATAGACATCCATTAGTTAGATATTTGCTTGCTTTTAGGAACTGCCGCATTTGTTAAGTCCTGTCACGATAAAAGGACTGTACAAAACGTCACGATAAAACGACCATACTTCTAACAATTTTTTACCCCAAGCATAATAGTCGACGAAATCATATCGTATCTATAGAAGTGCGTAATGGCCTGTTGGCAAACGGACCAGCCGCAACTGCCAACATGCTCAGAGTGATCGCAGGTTCAAATCCCAGGGCACACCTCTCACTTTTCGCGAGTCATATGTGTATTGATAGTCAATTATCACGCACTATAACGGCGAAGGAAAACATCGTGAGGAAACTTGCACACTATTGCGATTTGTAAGAATTTCTATGGTATGTAAATGCCGCAAACCCGCACTAGACTATGGTGGACTTTATGGCCTATCCACTCTCAATTGTAGAGGAGGCCCGTGCCCTACAGTGAGACGTATATGGGCTGATACAGACTCATGACTTTCTAGAACCGTAAAAGTCAATTATAAGAAAACAAAAACATATCGATATGTCGTATAACTTTATTAATTACATAAAACTTTGGTAATATTGCTTTGAAGTCTTAAATTAAGCGTTATTCATTAAATTCTCAGACTGGTAAGAGTTTCTCGATTCGTAATAATTATCTCTATAACCATAGTTGCAGTATTGCATTGGCGCACAAGATTCGTTTGTCGACATTTCATCGTAGCATCTGTCCTCGTAATCATTTTCTGGGTAGTCGTGCCCGTAGCTTTCGTGGCAGTTGGAGTTCTGTATGTTTTCTCTGGGAGGTATGTTTCGGCAGTTCTGCTCGTCGTTGCTTTGAGGGCTCACATTCCATCGTTGCGACAAAGTACAACTCAAGGTTCCGCCATGTTGGAAAGCAAATGGCCACGCCTGGAAAATGAAAACGATTATTTAAGTATTAGTGAAGAGTAATGAAAAAACTCGCATAAATATGATCTATTTATAAGAATTTAGGAGGATCGAGAAGGCCATCAACCAATTATTTTCTCAAATATTTCTCAGACAGGCCACCGGATATTACCTCATAAGCTAAGCCCATAAGCAAAAATAATATTTTTAAAGCTGGAGTGCTGGAGTGACCCACATTAGTTTAAAATTATGATAGGGGGCATGAAGAAGAAAATATTTCAGATTCTACCTAGCCTACAAACCATGTAATAAAAGTAAAGATGCGTGCAAATAGCAAATGCTCAATGCGTATGATCTATATTTCCATAGATGATGGTAGAAAAAAAACAAAGACCTCCCAAATAGCAGAGCATTGCGTCAAATGGTAATTTTATTGACATGTATCGGCACGATGACTTGACCGCACTTTTTATGTTCAAATAAACATGTTTGAGACCACATGTGCTCCCAGCTAGACGCGAAAATCATCCTTTTGGCACAGGGATAAAAAAGGGACATTAATTTGTTAATGATGTATGAAAAACGCATCTAAACTTTAAGATATAATTCTTAATAATTGTTTTAATGCCAGCTATCTATTGAACGGGACAAAGGAACAAACACGAGAACAATAAAACTGGAGCATCTCTTTAACGTCCAGAGATAAATTTTATTTATACTCGCTAACAGCTGCAAACTTTTGGTCAGCGCGGGCGCAGAGCGTAAAACCCGCGTGTTTGTTATTCTACGTTTTGTTTCTATGTTTCTTCCAGTTGGACAAGATATTTGGTTTTGTTTATGATCCGACGGAAGGGTCGGAAAGTAGTTCTTAATTTTTTTTACCAAAAAATCGTTGTTTATTATTTTATGTCCTCAGGAACACACAAGTAGAAACGTAAAAAATAATATTACAGGTTTGGATTTTTGTCTCTTTTCTTTAAAAATGCCTTTGAATTATTTTCAAATAATTATCTGAATACAGACACGAATGGGAATTATTACACAAAACATACATAAGCACCTACGGGAAGGCAGGACAAGGATAGACACCGTTAGGGGATACCGCAAGCAGGAAGCTGAGTTAATTTTTCAGTCCTGGGTAACTCATGAGATTTTTATATATAACATGATGAGCGGTCAAGCTAATGTATGATTTAAAAAAAAAATGAAAAAATAACTAATTAGAAACATAACTTGAAAGATTTATTTATAGATACGATTCTAGTCGCCTTTATCATTACAATTAAAACACAAATACGAGTATCTCTATGGCCAGACAGCATAACAGATTTACTTCATAAGTATTTAAAACGAGACTCCAAACCAGCAAATCCACCAATCGATCAGTTCAAACCTTCGTGGAACGTGTTCACTAATCCTCTGATGACAGAGCGATATGGCGGCGGTTGCGAATGCCCACTAACTCATCGCGGGCGTGGCTCGTGCGGTCCCGAACGAATTAAGGGGATGACAGGAGCGACAGGCGATAAATTGTCAACAATTATCCGGGATTTGACAGCGTGAACTATGGGCCTTTGGCTCTTTGTTTCTGTTTGTATAAACAGTTTGCGTTGATATTATTTATTGTAAAGTGTTTTTTAAGGGGGCCTACCATTAGCAGTGCACTTCTTGGGGCTTCTTATTTATATACCCGGCGGTGATACATATTTTGTAATTAGACTTTTACCTTGTGTAGACATAGCTCCAGATTTGTAATTGGTATCTTCATTAAGGAGTGCTAGCAAAATTCCCCGAGCCCGCAAATTATATTGTTATTTGATGCGGTAGAGATAATGTGTATTTTTTAATTTGTGTTTATATTTCAAAAAAATCGTCTTAAGTAGAATTTGTAGGTAGACCATCATGTGGTCCTGAGTTTAAGTCCTAGGTCGAACAATCTATCAATTGGTGTGGTTTTTCGGATTCATCTCTTATCTAGGCGTTGCATGCAATTCGAATTTGTATCTGATATGGCGATAAATTCACCCAATATCATATCTCTAAAGGACAGAAATAAATTCGTGAAAATCTCGATAGCTCTATTGGCACCTCTTACAACGGCTTATGCCTCCAATAGGTACGATGACTGTTTAAATATAACTAGGTTATTAGGTGGGACCACTCTTGACACTGGCTATGCAACTTACCAAGCTAAGTGGATGCGGTGGCGTATGCGCGGAACGTGGCTCGTGGAGCAAAGCCCTCAGGTGTGCGATGTAGGAAGCGGCCAGACGGAGGGTGTCCAGTTTGGATAGCTTCGTATCAGCCGGTACCCAGGGTAGCGTCGTCTTCAGCCTGTGGGCGAAGTTGGAAATATTCTTACTTAAAATTGAATTGTGTAATTGAAAAATAGTTGTTTAGTGGTTCAGATCAATACACATCCATTGCCGAGCATAGGACTCCTTTAAAATCAAGAGTTCAACTGAAACGACTAGGCCTTAGACCACCACGTTCGGGGATTTAGATGGCGAACATTATACCTAAGAATTGTGGTGAAGTTCGGTGTAGTAAGTGGGTTTCCTCGTGATGATCATTCGGTCACTGTTAAAGTGCGGAGTAAGTAACTGACTGGAAGCACTCATATGATTCCGAAACATTCGAAAAGAGATTCGAAATATATCATAAGTGTCAAGGAATTCGAAATATTGACCCAGATTACGGCATTTGGCCTTCTCCTCATCCTAACAATTGCGTCATTTCACTCTCTCTTCGTCTAGTTGCATGCGGAATCTGCAACCTGCAGATGCCGGATGCGACCAGATCCCAGTTAGGCCGGGTCCCTACCTGGACTGGTGGATGTAGAGCGACCTACACTAAGTTTGCCAAGTCGCGGTTTCCACTTGGATATCGTGCACATAAATTAAATATAATGGTGAAGTTGTTTTATAGGTTATTAAGTATTCCCACTTTCAAATTCCGTATCAGCCCATATACGTCCCAATGCAGGGCACGGGCCTACTCTACAATCGAGAATATAATAGAGAGTGGTTAGGCCATATAGTCCACCACGCTGGCCTAGTGCGGGTTGGCGGACTTACATACCATAGAAATTCTTATAAATCGCTATGGTATGCAGGTTTCCTCACGATGTTTTCCTTCACCGTTTTAATGCGTGGTGATTGACTATCAATACACACATGACTCCGCAAAATCAGAGGTGTGCCCTGGGATTCGAACCCGCGACCACCATGAACATGTGGGCAGCCGCGTCTAGTCCGTTTACCAACAGGCCACCACGCACTTCCAATTTCAAATATTTATACCTAATTATTTTGTGTACAATATACACATGACTTAAATATAAGGATTAAACTATGATAGGCACCTACCTGCAAAATGCTTTGGAAAGAACTCGCATCCTCGCTCGCTCCCGCGCGTTCGCAGCATTTCTGTGTTGCGGTTCATGAGAACTCCGACCTAGGAAAGATATTAGAAAAAAAAACTATTGTATTATAGAAAAAAAAAACTTGTATAGTTAAATGATTTGAAGACTACAGCCAGTGCTGGCTTTATCATTGCTGAGGCCCTAGGCGAGTATGCTAATGTGCCCTGATATATTACCTGGAACCTGGAAGATTACCGTGCAAGCTCATTGTCAAAAATCAATAGCGAACTAGCTAGCCATGTAGTAGTGATGCAGGGCTTGTATTTCTGACACCAACCGTGCCCTGATCCAATGTAGCGTTGACTACTCTCATACCGCCATAGATTAGAATTATATACACAAACTGCAATTACTGTTTCGCCCTTATAAAATATAACTAGGTAATAACAATCACTCCATGGTTTCCCAAGACAGGCTAGGCCTAGTTTGGGAGCCCCTGGCAATGTTATGAGTTTAGAAATTATGTATGTTTTAATTAGTGTTTAAAAAATTGTAACGCAATTTTGTTTATGAATATACGTTTTTATAATTAAAAAAACATAATTTAAATAAACCTCTTCAATTGAGGTAGCACTAAGGACGAAGACAACACGGAAAACCGACTTAAAGTGACCGATTTTCCGCCCTGTTTCATTCGTTTCACAAGTGGGTACAGTTTGTGTAAAATTAAAATTAAAAAACTCAATTAAAATTTGCTGGTAAGAAAGCGGCTTCATACTTCCATGCATTTGTGTTCACTTCGACTATATCGTACATACAATATTTTTTATTAAATCTATATTTTACATGATTATTATTATTCGTGATATTCTTTTCCACTGTAATCATGCGAACACATCAATAAAGGCTTTACGATAAGTATCCTACATATATGATCCTTCAAGCCGGATTACGGATCAAAAACCACATCAAGTGTTATACATTCAGTTCATGACTTTTTCACTTTTTATTTATTTATTTAAACTTTATATACAAATGTATATGGGCGGACTCACAGAACAGTTGAATATGGTTAGAAAGGCAATAGCCGTCAAA
Organism: Hyles euphorbiae; assembly: GCA_023078785.2. Taxonomy (NCBI): domain Eukaryota; kingdom Metazoa; phylum Arthropoda; class Insecta; order Lepidoptera; family Sphingidae; genus Hyles; species Hyles euphorbiae. The sequence goes on along the minus strand of CM041039.1, from coordinate 10,649,800 downwards.
TTGTATGAAAACCAAGAAGCGAAACCAACCCAAATGGAGATTGCATTCCGTATATAAAAGTGAAGCACAAAAATTTGCCCTTGAATGACGTTGCTGTTGCCTGCTATCCTTTTCTTTAGAGTGACAATGAATGAAAATGACTTTTCGTTCATTCATTGTCACTCACACATTGAGTGCTTCGTTTACCAGCCCTAGACCAGCCCATTGCTTTTCGGGGATCGTTTGCCCTGAAGTGGTAAGACGTAGGCGATGTCGGCAAGTAAAGAAGAACTACCTGCAAAATATTTCCAATGCCTATTTACAACAAAACGTCTCGAGCAACTATTAAGTACGTTTCTCCATGGTCTCCGACAGCCATCAATTCATAAAATATTATTTCGTCTACAGCCGCATTATCACTCTTATCTAGGTACATAGTGTTTTTAATTTCATTCACTAATATGGAAGATCAACTGGGTGATAATGCAACTTCCATTATGTCCGTCTAGTATAGTTGTATATGAAGCTTGATAAATAAAAAAAATAATACCCTGATGTTGTAGGACAAAAAATTCCGTCGCATTTACTTTTTTCTAAGTTCTCTCGAGAAACACCATAATGTAGAGTTGGGAGTATGTATATGATTTTCATATAAAGAAGCATGGGTATATTTTATTACGTATTACCTACGATAATTCATTCTAATGCTTAATGTAAAAGTTCTGGGTTTTGCAATATTGTTTATACACGTAATATAGGTAGATACTAGGTAGAGTGAGGAAAGCTTCACAAAATTCTCTTATCATTGGAATTAAAATAAGTTCAGTGAAACCCTACTGAGTATTATATATTATGAAACAATAGCGATTGCAGAAATCCTTTTCGAACCATATTGCTATTTTTTTCAAAATATCTTTAAAGATACGTGGATATTTATTTACTAATTGGGGTTGATAATCTCAAACCAAGATACCAACACTCTAGGCCGTCGGTCCAGAGGTATTTAAGGTGAGCGGCTTATATAAATATTTTTATGTATGCATATTATTTAAGAAATATATATTTGTCGCCACAAACCTCCTTAAGTTATAATTTTAAGTACAAAACGCCTCACGGAAATTGTAATATATTTGACTTAAAATTTATAAAATAGAACCGAAGTAACAAACATTGTGTTAAATAAATTTCTAATTACCTAATTAATTATATATTGTATAATATTATATAAAGTATAGTTTAAGAACTGCACAAACCTTTTACATTTCACTTTTTAAATAAAAATATATAAAATAATTACCAGAACTGCTCTGCGTATCGTCGAAGAAAAAATCATCATCGTCCGCATCATCGGACCGTTTATCCACCGGAGGCGACCGGTTCATGCGTTTCCTAGGCATTTAGACTTTATAATATTGCACATTTATCACTAAAGCACTGCACTAAGCACATAGACACCACTCTAGAATATTCTCTTAAATACTGTTGAATATTCGAGGGTTGGTTTGAGAATATTCCCTTGTATATTCTCTTAAATATTCCCTTGAATACTCAAGGGTTGGTTTACCCTCTTGCCGTATAGCGGTACGGTTTTCATTTGATGCGCGGGCGCAAGGCGGGCGACTCTGCGCGCTGGGCGGCGCCCGGACTCGCCCCTCCCGATACGTTCAGGATTACACATCGACTAATGAACGAGGTTTTTGGTACATAAATACGCGATCTTTTTGATGTTTTTGTAGCGTGCATGGTTGTGGTACATGGATTTATTAATTTCAAACGATAGAATCTCCCATAAGATTTACTGAAAACTTTAAAGTTATGGAATGCTCATAAATTCATATGGTTTAAAACTAGATTAAATTTAAATACTTTTTATTAATGTAGGTGTTCAAAATAACTGCCAGCGCTTAGGAAAACGTTGCTATAGCTAATAGCTATAGAGAAAAGTTCGTTTTACTTATCTCTAGATACTAGCGAATATATACCTTGTGCATATTGATTAGTTGTGGATTAGTCTTTTGGTGGAATACATTGAGGCCTAATACGGGACATTTCTGACTTATAATACTTTTTTCAGTAATAGCTTTAGTTTTCTTTTGTTTTTAAAATTGTACTGGTTTTATTCAGAATATTTATTTTTCAACCTTCAGTCGCGGGTATATCGTTTGTATCTAAAATAGGTTATGTAAATTTCGTAATTGAAATGCATTACAATGAATACTATAATTACTTTAATTAGGGTGAATAAAATATAAGGTTACCTATTATCCTTTTCCAAAAAGTGTCGCATGTAGAAGTGTGAAGCAATTAGCGCCGTCATACAAAAAACGTTGACGGAACGTCACGAGAAAGGTCGCGCTTCCGCGTCATTCAATACTTTAGCCGAAGTCACTTTCAGTACTAACACGTGCTACACACACCGTGATTTTACGTCATCTATGACGCGTCACTTGCATATTCGATATCGGTTTACTCCGTCACGGTAAAATTCGTTTTCAATAACTAGAGCCGCGAGAACAATAGCGCAGTTAGTTTTGCTCTAATGTTATTCAATAGCAATTCCATGTAGGTACTAATTTGATGATGCTGTGATTGCTTTATGTATTTGCTTACAACTACTTACAAGAATTTTATGTGCTAGTGGAATGTGAGAGAAATTATTGTAAGATTCGTGGTAGGTAGTATCGATCCTAGAATTGTGAATTTTCAGTCTACTTATTTGAAAAATAGAATCGCTGTGGAATTTGAACCTAGCACTCCGCAATTTTTGCAGATCTATTTTATTTTTCTGAAGCAAATAAGTATGTAGCCCAACTAGTACTAATTTCAATTAACCTTGACCCCAACCGAAACTGCAAGGGATGCAGAATATCCATAGCTATTATAAAAGCTATATAATTTCAGACATTTTAATATATTGCTGCTTTCTGGTTATCAATCTACGTCCTCTGGTTCACGGTTCACCTAAGTTTTATTTATTCGGTGGAGCCTGGTCCCTGGAGGCAAGAACGTTAACTAATGTCGTTGTTTTATTTACAATAAGTATCTATTACGCAACATTAAATAAAGAATATATATTTCATTTCATTACTCTAATAATAATTAGTTGTACACGTTTAGTGGCGCAGGGAAAACCCCTGTTTTTGCACTATACTTATCATCATGCGATGTGCTGTAATAAATTCATGGAGATGGTACTCATTTGATTGGTAATAGTCACTCTGCGTCTCACATAAACCAGGTGGACGTAAATCATCGTATTATTTGTACAATTTAAAAGACAGATCTTCCATATGATGTCTTAAATTTACGATCAATTAAATTTGTCATTAACGCGTTTAATAAGATAATTAATTGAATTAGTAAAACCAGTATGCTTCCTGTGTTCGTTTTTGTCTTCTCGTCACTCGGCCCTAATTGTGGACGCGATCAAGTACCGCAGAGGGTTCCGTCTGAGAGGTGTTAGATGGATTGCTGCAAATAGGATGTAAATAGGGTTGCGACGCATAGATCTTAATATTCCACCCAATATAATATTATGCTATCTTGACACCTCTTTTGACCGATAGGATTTTCATCGGAGGTGTTTGAGGAGCTTAAATTCCAATCAAATATTGCTAATTCAAAACGAGCATCGTCGTTGAATTTCTTTTATGACCTTTTTACTTTAAACAGAGTTTTATCCTTTTTTATAGAATATAGTTTGGATGGATTTTCTGCAGATTGATGTTAGTTACATAAGTTTCTAGAATATTGATATTTGTTGTTGTTGTATCAGCCCATATAGGTCCCACTGCAGGGCACGGGCCTACTCTACAATCGACAGTACGATTGAGAGTAGTTAGGCCATATAGTCCACCACGCTGGCCTAGTGCGGGTTGGCGGACTTACATTCCATAGAAATTTTTATAAATCGCTATGGTAGGTTTCCTCATGATGTTTTCCTTCACTGTATTAGTGCGTGGTGATTGACTATCAATACACATATGACGCCGAAAAGTCAGAGGTGTGCCCTGGGATCCGAACCCACGACCACCGTGAATATGTTGGCAGTCGCGTCTAGTCCGTTTACCAACATACCACCACGCACCTATCAACTACATAACGTTGCATCAAATAGGAAATAATCAAAGATTCGGTTATAACTGGTATAATTTTATTTTATCTAAGCTATTTTAGTTTTTAAGTTTGCCATGCTCCTGCCTAAATGTTTTAAAGTTTTTCAGTGTTAAATCATTAGAGCATGATTTAATACTAAGTATGTTAATACGAAATGCAAGTTATTACAATTCCTTATAAATATAGATAATTTGTTTTTGTCGCGACAACCCTAGTCAGTCCAGGTGGCGGATATCAAAGCATTGAATTTAACCGTTCCGACGAAAAGTGATTCGTTTTAAGCGCCATCCAGTGTGACTTACGGCGGTGCCTACTGTTTTCTTAACAAATATTGTTTTTTGTTCCACTTACACGTATACACAGCGAATTGATAGCATGAGTTCTAAAATAGCCATTCAAATAAATGATTCTTTCTTTTTGTTGAATATTATTTTTTTTATTTGTACAATCGCGTGATTCAAGTACTTATTACTGAAATTATGTTTTTATATTTAAAGCACAGACTGTGATTTAAAGTAACTGTTCCTGTCGTAGGTGTTCAAGTAATTTTTGGTTAAATAAAATGGTTTTGATTTCATCTACATTGTCTGAATCATCATCTGGCGAAGTTATTCTTACTAATATTCTGATAGATTTGTTAAAGGGTTTAATTATTTTAAATGATATAATGACTGCCTTGATGGCGTAGTTGTACTCCGGTACGGTTACAAAGCTGAGGTCTCGGGCTTAGAGTATTTATATATAGAGGGAGCGCTGTCATATATAATTCGCGTTTTGAAAAACGTAGATATTTTCTTGTTCGTAATGTTGGTAGCGCTCCTTTATTAGTAAACAATTAATTAATTATTTAGCAATAAATTGCTATAAATTCCTTTGATAGCCGAAATTATATTTAGCTATTATCATTTTAAAATGAGTTTGAGTGAAATTAAATAGACCTATTTAAAAAAAAACAAGTATTTTATGTATGTTGCACAACCTGTTCAAATATTAGCCGATAGGAGGGCAGAAAAAGGTTGCCCGGCACCACCATTTTTATCCAGGGGCGTAACAATAGGGTGGCGTAGTGCGCAATATGCCACGGGCCCCCGACCTTAGGGGCCCCCGGCGGCCCGGTCCCTCAGGCCTGAGAGGCGGTGAGCAGAGAAAGAACCTAGCCAATTTAATACCAACAAAATTGATAATCAAAAACTATTTTATTAGTTTCCATTAAAGACACCAAGGTTTTTTTTGATAGATAAAATAAAATGGTTCTTAGATTTACGCGAATTTTACTAACTATTATGTACTGATTATAGTGCGGATTTGGTTTAAAAAAGAACGAACCTTCAATATAAGGCTTCTGAGGGGGCCCCTTCACCATTGCTGCGTTTGGGCTCCGGCCACGTAGTAAAGATATTACGATGACTAATTGGTCTCATTGTGGAGTTCTTTTATGGCCTGCAGGCATACGAGCATACAGCCCGCCTCACGGTCAGCGGTCACCGCCGCTCGTAGATTTTTGCAGATCCAGGGATACAGCAAAATGAAGTCACTTCCTACCGTAAAGAGAGCATTTTCTTAAAGCCTAGTTTAAAGAAGGATTGGTTATAGCGCTCAGGGAATACCGAAGCAGGGAGTTCATTCCAGAGCTTGCACGTGCGTGGTAGAAAAGAACACTGGAAACGGTTTTTCCGGGAACGGATAGTTTCCAGGTAGTAAGAATGAGTACCACTGCGGTGACGGGAAGGGTGATGGGAGAATAGCGATAGAGGCACCATCTTCCTCAGAACACTTTCCGTGGAACAATTGATAGATTACACAGAGAGACCCAAAGTCTAATTGCAATCCTAACGGCTCCACATTCTCCGTGAGATCGGGATTATCGATGATTCGAAGAGCTCGGTGCTGTAATGAGTCAAGTGGGTCGGGCTGGTATTTTGGGGGTTTCTTCCCAGAGGTGAGAGCAGAACTCCACGTCGTGCCGGATCGCCGCATTTATAGAGCAATAACCAATGATCCGACGAAAAGTACCGCTTGGCTCTGTTGAGAATCCTTAACTTTTTGCTGGCCAATTTGCCCTTGCCTTCCAAATGACACCTAAACTGAAATTTTATTAATAATTCGGGTCTATGACAAAAGGGGTCTTCTTGGGGTTAAATTGTGCTATGTTCAATTTACCCCATTAAGAGGTCTGCCCCAGAGAGGTCTCGACTTCCGACAAAATTTGAGAACATCTTTCTTTAACGGAACCCCGACAGAGATTCTGCAGTCAGATGTATCTTGCCTCACTTGCACTAGCATCTGCATAGCAATGCCAGCTGGTGATAGACAACATGTCATTGATATGCAGGATAAACATGGTCGGCGAAAGCACCGAGCCTTATGAAATACCAGAATTAATGGTCTTGGTCTCGATGTAAAAGCCGTCCAATACGACTTTTATGCTGCGATCATCCAGAAAGCTGGCGATGTACTTTCAGAGTACCTCAGGTTGAAATACCAGGCAGGTAGCTTCCCCAAAACGACGCCATGCCACACTTGATGACAATTTCAAGGTCTACCGTAATCGCCTCACCCCCACTATCCAATTCCTCCACCTGATGGTGGGTGAGATAAACGAGAAGATCACCATCCGAACGACCCTCAGTTGATGATCCTCAAAATACGTCAAGAGCTGCATAATTATAACTCGCTCCAAGACCTTGGAGAGTCAGCATGTGATAGCAATCGGCCTGCGATTTGAAGGATTCGACCGGTCACCCTTCTTGGGGATTGGGTGAACATGGGCGATATCCCATGAAGCCGGGCCTAGGTTGTTTTAATAGGAAGGACGCGTGAGTACGGGGGTTATCTCAGGAGCGGACATCTTAAGAACCACTGCAGGGACACATTCCGACCCACTCAACTAGTAGATGTGCAGTACCGCTCGAAATAGTACAGGGTTTTATTCGGTATGCTAGAGCAGATTTTTGTTAGGGACCCGCCTCGGCCGTAATTTACTGGCAAGCCAGTGAAACTAATATATTCCTTTCGGTCTTCTCCGGGGTACCGGAAAATAAGCTTAACAGTTTTCCTCTCCATACAAAAGGGGGGCCCCCATCCGATGATTTTGCCACGGGCCCCAGATGGTGTAGTTACGCCACTGTTTTTATCTACGTTTTTGAAGTACCAGCGCTCCCTCTATATATAAATACTCTAAGGTCTCCGGTTTTAATTCCAGGTCGGTCAATGTAATTTGGATTTTTCTTTTCATTATAAGCCCGGAGTCAGGCATTTGTGACCGATATGGCGATAGACTCGCCCCCTACCACATCGTGGGACGGAACATATTTCGTCCCACGATGTGGTATGAGGAAATGTGAGTATGCTGGCACCTCTCCTACCCCTTCTGAGAAAAAGGCTTGAGCTTGTGTTTAGTATGTATGTATGTATAGTACCTATTCCTGAAGTAAGCGTTCAAGTAATTTTTAGGTAAATATAATTCTTTTGATTCAGCCTGCAGTCTTTGAATCATCACATTTGATTTAGATGCGTTACATGAAGTTTAAGACTTTCATTAAAGCAACAAAAGATAAAAGAAATATTGGGTGCGTCCAAGTTTAACTTCATTAGCCAAGTCGAAGCAAGCAAGTTATACATATGTATAGCTCCGAGCTCGTTTATTTGGCTTTGCTGGCGACTCAAACTCCCGCAAGTCGGGCCCCGGCATAGTGTGCGGGAGGCATACGAGTGAAGAAAAAGATCATGCAGATATGATTTTTGCTTTTCCGAATTTAAATATTCGAAAAACCTAGTTCGCGTTCCACTAACCGATCAAGGGGCGCTCAAAACACTCATTTCGCCGTTCCACCTATAGTCACAATCGTAGTCGCGGCGAAAATGTCACGACATACTCTCAGAAACCAATGTCAAAAGATGAGCCGTGGTAAGCGTTGAGAAAGTTGCTGGGACTTTGAAATGAAAAGCAAGAAAAATGACGAACGTATATGAACGTTATATGATACGGAGAAATATTTTGGTACAAGTGATTTTTTCTGAAGATTAGTTTAAGCATCACTTTTACATTTGAACTGGATGAATTACTACTTTCTGGAGCATATTTCCAACGTATTACGTATACTTACTGGTGGTAGGTCTCTCATATGTGAGAGGCCATCTGGGTAGGTACTACCGCAATGTCTATTTCTCCCATTATACAGCAGTGTAAATGCACTGTTGTGTTTCGGATTGAAGGACATTGAAGTAAGAGTGACTACTGGGTATATTGAGACTTAACACCTTATGTCTCAAGATGGTGAGCGCAGTGGAATGCCAAGCATTGCTTTGTAATTCAAGGTGTTGTTTGGTTTTGCTACTGTTTATGAGCGTTCGTATCGGTTACCATCAAATGAACGGCGTGCTAGTCTCGCCATTCATTGCAATAAAAAAAAGTATTAACAGATTATGGCTGTATTCACACTTTTTATTGATCATTGATTCGCACGTAAATTAAGTATTTTTCTTCACTATAATTTATTGTTACCATTTATTATTAAGGTATTTTTATTCTTCATTAAGTTATCCTAACCCCTTCAAGTTCAAGCTTTTAAAGTTTTTCCAACGCTCTTAGAGTCTGGCTAACAAAAGCTGAACCTAGCAAAACGCGGTAAATTTAAAAAAACAAGATGAGGTAACACTGGCTGTAGTAGGTTTAAATGATATTGATCTTTTTTACCTAAATATTTTATTGGTATTAAATTGATAAAATAAAAACTAAATAAATAGGCTTTAAGTTTAATTGAAATGAAATTTTAAAAAGGCGCCTGTAGTGGAATAATACGAAAACATTAAAATTTTCTACTGCTCCAACTCTTTAATTTTTTTAAGATTTTCCAGAACTTTTTGTTTTCCTGCAGATTCCGTTTCTTCTGAAAAAGATTCAACATTGAAACATTATTTATAGGTCAGGTTATGTGGATATAAAGTAGGCATTATAATAAAGTTTAATATCATATAAATTACGCATTAATTCGATGTAGCAAAATTTTGTATCAACAAAAAACAAGGAAGTAGCATAAATATAGTTAATATAAAAAATATGTATTTTTAATAAGAAGGCGTATTCGTATTAATATTGAAATGTTTAAGTCATTAATAAAATATGTTATGATAAAAAAGTATCAAAATTACAACACCCAACTAACCTATAAATTTGGTTATAACTTGTAAACATTCCATTTTTTGCTGAAATAACGCTTCTTTCTCTTCTTTCTTTTGATGGTATTTATTCATCATTGTGAAAAGAAGCTCCCTCACATTACTTTTAATCGTTTTATTCATGATTCACTTTAATATTCACAAAACAAACCGAAAACAACAAACACAAGTAGATAACCACAGAGAAGTTGACAGCGTCATAGATTATGTATCACTTGTAACAGTGTTGTAACTTAAAAAATTGTCGGGTTCAGCTTTTGTTGGCCAGACGCCCTCTAACCCGATCTATTGTACTTGGGTTTGTGATCACGAACCAGTGGAACGGGAAAAATTGCGCTCGTGAGCGTGCGTGTCGTGATCATCAAGTGGAAATTGGGTGTCATGTTTATGACATTGACGTATTGACTTGACATTTGTAAACTGACATCTTGCAAACGAATACGAAATAGAATTTTCGTTGGAATGCGATTAATTTATCTAAAATGTGTTTATAAATAATAAGCCATTAGTATCAGAAGATGAACACAACAGAGGCCAGTAATTGCATGTATCGTTAAGCGAAAAGTCTGCAGTAGAACTGTACGTGACATTAAAATCGATAATGCTGCCGGGTATTGGTGTTTTTGGGACTGGTGCAATTGCCAAGGTTCTGGTGCCATTTCTAAGAGAGAAGGGATTCCCAGTAGAAGCAATATGGGGCGTGACTTTGCAAGAAGCAGAAGTTGCTGCCAAGGAGCTGAAAATACCGTTTTTCACAAATAAAATCGACGATGTGTTATTAAAAAAAAATGTAAGTCTAGTTTTTATAGTGTGTGCTCCGAATCTCCACGCGCAGATCTCCGTAAAAGCCCTCGGTATAGGTAAACATGTAGTATGTGACAAACCAGCAGGACTATGTCAGGCTGAAGCTTTAAAAATGGTGCGGGCGGCGCAGTATTATCCTACTTTAATATCTATAGTGAACCACTCTCTTCGGTTCTTGCCAGCTTTTAGCCACATGAGGAAGTGCATTCATGATGGCTATCTTGGTAATCCTGATGAGTTGACACTTGTGGATGTAAGAGTACAAATGGGTCAACTAGTTGGAGATACTTACAACTGGTTATGTGATGACACAATGGGTGGGGGAACTCTTACGTTAGTTGGAAGCCATGTAATAGATTTAGTAACATACCTGACAGGCCAGAAAGTGGTCAAAGCACACGGAGTACTCAGAACATTTGTTGAAGAAACTGCAAAAGTTAATGGTATAAGAAAGATAACAGCACCTGATTTCTGTACATTCCAACTGCAAATGGACAAAGGTTTATTAGTCACAGCCACATTAAATAACCATTTGCCAGGACCTTGCTTTAATCAAGAGATTTATGTGTGCAGTAAAAAAGGATATTTGGTTGTGAGAGGAGGAGATTTACATGGAAAATTACATAAACCTAATACAGCTAAGAGTTTTGCTGAAGAAGAGGTCAAGAGACAAGATAAGGAGGATGTAATCTATGTAGATATTGAAGATCTGAGTTGTGCTTCTAGTGTTGTACCGAAACCATATATAAAAGGACTATGTAAAATGATTAGTGCATTAAAAGAAGCATTTTTACCAGTAAGAGAACAAATGGATTGGGTGAAAGAACCAGTGAAAGCAGCTGCTACTTTTGAAGACGGACAGAGGGTTCAAGCTACAATGGAGGCTTTAAGACAGTCAAATGAAGATGGCTGTTGGATATCAGTTCAATTGCTGACAGAACCACCTGATCCGAACCCAGCCTTATCAGCTGCTGTGAGACGTACTGCCATATCTCTACAGCTTTGATTACCTGTCTAAATATTGCATTGTGACATATTTGAGATTTTTGTGAATGTGCTCAAATGCATTCTGAGTCAAAATATTTCTGCCATTTATTAGCAAAATACATATATACCTTTTGCAGTCTTTTTATATCTCAGAATTATGCATATTTCACTGATAAAATTCTTGAATCAGCATCATCTATGATCATATTAACATGTTGACTGCAGGGCATACATATTTATCATTTTTTTCAGTATGCTTGTCATGTATGTGTTTTATAAACCATACATGTATTAGCAGCATTGATGTAAACTATCCTGAGTTGCACAGGGGATGATAAGTCATTATTTTTGCTATAAAGTACCAATTTTTAAATTCACTAAAATATATTTTGTATGATCCCCTTCCTGGCTTGTATGTGATGAGTGATCAGTGTTAAAAATATATACATATTTTTATGATATTAGGTATTGCCATTGTAATGTACCTTTATATTTTAAAACAATAGCTTGTTTGCATAAAATTAGAATTTTAGACTAAGGCTTTGTCTGTTCTGTTACAGTATTAATTTGTTTGTTATATGCATTCCTTACATAGTTTATGCCATATTTATCAGTCACCTTGGTGAACTGAATGTATAATTGAATTTGTTACTGCTTGCCATTCCTGATGAAGTTTCCTTTTAAACAGTACAACCTTGTAAACAGTACAGTAACAGCATTTTTTTTTATTTACAAAGAATATTAAATAAAAAATTATATTTCTCTTTTGATGCATAGAAGTGAAACTATAAGAATGTGTTCTCATAACTTTTTGTATCTGATTTGTCTGTTTTATCACAGTGGACTTTATAATTGAAGCTTTAGTTCCATGTCACTGTATCTTGTACAAATAAGAATGATAATGAATAAAGTACTGATAAACTTTAATTTGTTTTGGTATTACAATTTAATGTATGGCTTAAGTTTTAATTCTCTAACCCAATTAGGTGTTAGTTTATCAGATACTGTTTCCAGTTGGTGTAACTTAAATTTTATGCCTCTACTGAATGGTACTTTCATACTAGAAAGATGAATAATTGCAATTATCATTTCTATATATTAAATCTGCTGACTTCTCTGCATATATTGCTGTGGGTCTATGTAACATCTCAGCTTATAATATGCATATATTTTTATTCCAAGAATCCACTCATACTAAAGTGATTCATTATTATTTAATTGCAATTCTAACAATACTTAAATTAAATAAACAATCTGATGGATATATTTGATATTGATCCTTAATATTGAATGTTTCATTAAAAAAACATTTCAGTTTCACAGTAGCCTGTAGAAATCTTTGGAAAGGGATATGTTCGGTAGTGGATCTCCTGTACTCGAGGAAGAGTTATATAGCCAGCAGCAGAATTGGATAAGAACTCAGTGATGAAGTAATAGGGAGCAACTTTGATTCCCGTACCAAGTAAAATGTTGTGACCTGCAGGTACTTGTTTTTGTTCTAGACTCACTGACAAGTCACCATAAATGTTGATGCTAAAGCCACAAGACTTGTCTTATTTTAAGGTCAGGATTGTTTTATAAAATTTGATGCAATATTATGAATCTAAGTTAATGTATGCCCCACCCATTATTAATTGCTTTAATTAATGGTTTCATAAACTGGATAAGTGTAGAAAAATATAACTTAGGTTGAATTAGGTATAATTCATATATTTTTTGTTTACCTTGTATAGGAGAATATTTTATTTAGGTCACAATGTATAGGTTAAGTATAGCAAGTATGAAATATAAATTACCATTATCATTTAGGGGTACCATAATGTTACCTACAAGTGTATTCGCATTTTGCCATAAAAGGTGAAATACTACTGCTAACGTTTTTCCTAACTTAAAATTTTCAGGCTCTAATGCAAATTGTAACTTTGAGGTTAGAAATGTAGAATAATGTGTAGAATCAATGATGCAATCAAAATTGGTGTAAAAATAAATGAAAAACAGCTTTATAACAACATTATTATAATAAGAAATGGAACAGAGATAACATCAATACCTCATCAACATATTACACAATCACATCATGTTCATACACTACAATAACTAAAGCTAACAGAATCTGAATCGCACAAATTAAAAGCTACCACTAAACTTAGTTATCGATCTTGGCCAGAATGTCGGATTCCCTGAAGAGATGGTATTCCTTTTCGTCATTTTCGAGGGCCACTTTGGTTCCACCGTACTCCGGTAACAGGACTTTATCACCAACCTTTACTAACACTGGGATAAATTCGCCGTTTTCTTTCCGCGAGCCGGGACCCACAGCCACAACTTCACCGTGAAGAACTTTGGACTGTGCCTTTTCTGGAATAACGATGCCTCCTGCAGTTTTGGTAACTGCTTCGGCTCTCTTGATGAGAACGCGGTCCAAAAGAGGGATTAATCGTTTCACTGCGTTGGCCATTGTGTATTCTGTGAGGAATTTGAAAAACAAATGAAGGTACTGGTGAATGAAGATGTCTCTTTGCCGAGTCTAGAATATTCGAGTTATACCGGCAGGCGGCTATCAAATTTTTTTGTAATTGTCAAAAATTCACCCATGTGTTTACGGTATTGCCAAGTGATAATCTATTTTCCCATCGAATACATTTCAATAACATGTAATTTATTTTTTATTATTAAACTTTAATTTAGGTCATTATTAAATTATCCGTCTTAATGCTTTAATATTGATTAAATATGTTATTACATACTAAATAAGAATGAAAAGCGTAGACATCTACCGTCAAGTAGCAAAACAACTTTTATTTAATTTCGTTATCAAATATGCCAATAGATGGCAGCTATGTCAAAATCTTTTGGATTATTTAGATAATTGGGGTAAGTTGCAGCAAGTATCCTTCAATAAATTAATTCAGTATACTTCGACGATATCATAGCCGTAGATTTTACAGCTAATCTAAATATTGTGTAATAAAAATACACCCAAAAGTCTCACCATAGTCCTGACCCCACATTAAGATATAGTCTTTTGTCGCGGGTATCAGGCTATACGAGAGACTTTTCGGTCTCTCAAAGTCCCAGACCCGAAACAAATACAAATATTCGTTTTAGTGCGAGAATCGAACCCGCGGACTCTCGTTTCGGATCCGGCATCTAACCAACTGCGCCACGGAGGCTGTCTGATGGCTCATTAGTGGTTACTTCCTGCAATAGAGGTTTTCCACATTATCTATTGGTGGTAGGTCTCTCATATGTGAGAGGCTGCCTGGGTGGGTACCACCGCAATGTCTATTTCTCCCGTCAAACAGCAGTTTAAATGCACTGTTGTGTTTCGGATTGAAGGACATTGTAGCCAGAGTAACTACTGGACATATTGACACTAAACAGCTTATGTCTCAGGATGGCGAGCGCAGTGGAATACCAAGCATTGCTTTGTAATTCAAGATTTTGTTTGGTTTTGCTGCTGTTAATGAGCGGTCGCATCGCTCACCATCAGGCGAACGGCATGCTCGTCTTGCCATTCACTGCAATAAAATAAAAATAATAAATAAAATATCTTTAGGTTGCTACATTAGTATTATATGTACCTACCGACATCGTTCTATATTATTATATTCTTATACTTGTCCAAGTTTTAATAATATTTGAGGATCAAACAGAATGATCGCCTAAATCTCTTTTCTAATAATAATAATGAGGAAGGATTCAAATTAATATACTAAAATTAAAACTTGTTTCATTTGCATACAGTTTATTTTTCTTATACCTAGAATAATACACTGATGATAAAAACCCTGTTTGAACCCATTTTTTTTCACCTGCGGTGAATATTTCACTAACAGCAGATTATACAAATTTCTTTTTCCCGTGTTATTACAATATTCGAGAATATAATATGTGACACAGTCATTTTCTTATTTTATTTGTTGTATTTTGAATAAATACTCTCGAAAACGGCCATCTTCTCGGGTTCATATGAAGATTCAACTGTGAGATCATTATTTATCACTAAATAGTTTTGTTGGTCGATGTTGTAGGCAGGCCATTTGATCGGTATAATATCGGTTGTATTTGGTGTAGGGTTGCTGAAACAATTAAAATGTAATATGTTGTAATGTGTCCAATACATAATAAGGATATTGCAATAATAATGAAATAGTTTACGAACACGAAAAAGTTATAAATAACTTAATGCTTTGAAGTCTAAACATAGCCACATAAAATTATATATCTAGATATATAAAAAAATCAGGTATGAGTATTCAATACTTTCATACGTACGTATCCATTACCTATTGGCTAATCGCGACACTAATAACTACCTAATTGTTATTTAACTAGAGTGGATTTTTTCTGGATTTTTCGCATATATAGACGCAAGATGCCCAAGAGAGCTCAAGCTATGTATTTGAATTTTTATAAAAAAACTCACTCACCCTGTCTTCGCGAAGTCGGTCCACATTTTCGTCATTCGTTTAATTGTTAGATCGTCGCTTTGTGTTATGTTAATTAGGTTACGATGAAATATGGTAAAAATGTAAGCGCTATCGTCTGCATGCGCAGCGCCTTTTCGATGCATGTTTAAAAATATCTTCAACATATTCATGTTGCCGTCATAAGCAAATTTATAGACGTATGGATCTATACCATTAGAAGACATTAACTTGGAACTTGTAAAAATTCCACTCACGAAGTCAAAGTCAGTAAAGAAATTAATTGCGGCTTGTTCATTGTAGTTGCTTCTATTATCGTCGAAATATATTTTCTTGAATAGGTTATTGTATTCAATGATGTCATCAGACTCCAATTTGTATGTCCAAAAGTTAGTAAATTTCTTATTTTCCGCAATGTCAACGAGTCCTTGAGGTTTTAAGTGAGCAAATAAATACCCTTCAAATTCACAAAATCCTCTCAATACTGATACTTTATGAAACCTTCCTTCTTTTAAGACATTATAAGGATATTCAGCCAAAAAAGTATCATCGTTTCCATAATCTTTTTCAATAGAAGGGACGAAAGAAAATACAAGGGATTTCGAAGTCGATCCATCGATTACAGTTACGCTTGCTTCTAATAAATCTCGGGGATTTGCATTAAACAACGTCTTATATACATTTTGGATGTCATCTGAAGATGAATTGAAACCTAGTTGTCTCGCTGCCAATACGCCTACTTCTTTAATATCATAGTTTATAGCCCAATGATTTAGTGATGATCCTGACTGTATTATTGCTTTGTTGAACAGTCCTTTACTTAGCGGCGAGAGCATAAGGTATTCGACAGAAGAACCACCGGCGCTTATTCCACCTATTGCAATGTTATTTTTGTCCCCGCCAAAGTGTTCTATGTTTTCTTTTACCCATTTTAGAGCCATCACTTGATCTTTAAGACCCATGTTTCCAGCGGCTTCAGGAATATCCAATGATAAATATCCAAAAATACCGAGTCTGTAATTTATGAACACAACAATCACATCATGTTCTATGAGGTAGTCTGGACCGTTTTCTTCCTTGTGAATTCCGTTGCCAAATTGATAGCCTCCGCCATGAATAAACACCATTACAGGTTTTTTATTCGATTCGTCTGCTGTAGTTGGTGTAAAGACACTCAGGTAAAGACAGTCCTCACTGCCTGCTGTGATGTTTCTTATTGAATTGTATTGGATGCAGATGTGGTCATCGTTTGACTCTGTCGCTTTTCTTTCACCTTCCCATGATTCCGGTGGTTGAGGACTCTGAAAAAAAAAAAGATAAAACTCGTCAATGTGTGATATTTGAATTGGTATTAAAAATAATTTGTTCAGGAAGTGTGAATATTAATCGTGCGCTGGGTTTTATTATTTTTTGTAAGACTTAGTGGGATAGGGAGGGAGCGCTGTAAAATTGTTACGAGAGTATTATTAGTGCTAATATCGCTGTGGTCTATGAAATGAAGATGAGCATAGGCTGCTCATTTTAGCAATATATGGTAGTTAACGTCGACGATATATTTACAATCATGCAATTGTCTTAATAGTTTAGTTTTAACCAGCTTATAAACAGTCACTCTCGCATTAATTATAATAATATTAATGTTGTGAAAATCATACAGATAGTATATTAGTTACCAGGAAGTTCGTACAGTTCAAAAGATAAATCGCGAGATTAATTAAAACCTGGTATGACTACTCAGTAAATACACGGGTTCTAGAATCTATGTCTGAATGCAATAATCTTAGACATTGTATTAATGTTTTAATAACAAGATAATAAATAAATAAATAATTGAAACCCTATCAGTGCGACGCATATCTTCATATAATATTGCTAGTTACTGTTTACGTGTTCCTTAAGAATAACTTCACAACTGGTGTTGAAGAAATAGACTGTTATATATTTATTTATTTTTGGGCCCTCATACTTTATAGTTATAGATACTTATAGGCGTATTAATGATGAAATGTGTCGAAAATTCTCTTGTCATGTAGGTTCAGGTATATAATTGTTGGGTGTCGATATTTATTAATATAATTGTTTAAACAGTAATCATTCTGTGAAAAATAATAAAACCAATAACAAAAAGGCCCGGTCAATACCCCGACTTTTTAAAATAAAATTTAAATGCAATAACTGGTTTTAATATAGGTATCTACAAAACAAACTTATACAAAATTATGCAAATTTATATACGTCTCTTGGACATTGTTTGAATAAAACCAAAAATAATACAACATAGTTCAGACTTAGTAATTGAAATCAGCACAGCTAAAAAAAAAAAGGTTTTCGTAGATTTCACACACGTAATGTTATTTTTAAAGTAATTTTGTCAAAAAATGAATATAGTTTTCTGAAAACAGCCGCTAATAATTGTAGGCAATTTTTATATTAATATTAGCCCATATACAACGAAAGTACGAATATTTAGCAAGGGACCCTCGAATCGACACTATATAAAACAGTTAAGTTTTGCTTAACACTGTTAACTATTTGCGGATTAGGGGCTTCATATAACCTACGAAAATGTTTGTGATAGATTGTATGGTTTACAAGACTTCTTTAGAAGTCCGGTTCTTTTTAATTAAATTACGTTAATAGTTATCGTAAAAAGTATACGTACCTTGAACCTCAAATCTCCCACTGGTGGCTTTGCATACGGTATTTGCAAGTACTCGTAGTATGGAAAGTCATTTTCAGTCTTCGTTTTCTTTCCTACAAGCGTTCCTTGACTGATTTTAACTCTAATCGCATCGCAACCAATTAAGGAAATGACACACAATGCAAAAACTAACATTGTGTATCCGCGTAGGTACTGCCAGACGGAGATCACAAATACGTATGTGACTTTACAAGAATACCAAATAAAAGATTGAACTTGATAATCAAGTAGCACTAGATTGTGTCTGGTTTTGAGTGTAACCCAAGGGCGGATTCAGCTTTTACGCCAGGGGTCAAATAGATCTTTCAGAACACTGGGTCCAATTCAATACTCGAATTCGTAATAATTATTTTTTAAAGTTTGTTACAGCCATGATTTGTGACCACACACACTTTTTTACTTTATTTTTTGAAATACAAAGGATTTGATGCTTATAAATTTTATAAACAAGATAATAAATAATTTCTGTTAATCTGGAGCCAGCGCAGGGGGTCATGACCCCCAAGACCTCCCCCCGGATTCCGCCCTTGGTGTGACCTGGCGTCGTCTGGTTATCAGGGTAGGATCTCGTTGTAAGTATCAAAAGGTATCATATAATGAATGCTCTACGTTTGTGAATCACAGAAGAGTAATGTACAGCTTCTTGTACTTATTACTACGGATTTGGTATCTATGGACTTTTAAAAATATCTAGATAAAGCCTAGTATTTAGCAATTTAATTATAACAGCGTAATGTATAACTACTCGTGATTACCGAATAGGGCTCATGTCAGGGGATGGCACCCATGACCCGGTCATAAAATTATAAGCTAAATCAGTATAACATTTCACATGGTTAAATTTCTTGTCGCGCCAGCCTCATAACCCTTTAAGAGCATCCGTAAAAACAGGGGGGGAAAAAAAAGAAAATTGAAGCCGAAAACGGACTTCTAGAATGGTGAGAATACCTCAATGGGTGAGAAATAATTGTCATTCGTTAGTCAATTTGGATAGTTTTGCAATTATTATAGGTAAGTGTACTTTTTTTTTACTGTGCTAGGAATATTTATAAAATACTATTAAATTAATTTTGTTCCTATGAGCTCGAATGGAGTTTAAAAATAAATAATTCCTATTAGCTATTTACCTAAATTCGCAATGAAAGTCGTGACCGAATCGTTTTGCCTAATGTCAATAGAATAGGTGGCTCGGTATTTTAAGCATATAAACGGTCAACTAAACACTAAATGTTGGTAGGTACATAAAAAACAGGGGTGAACATGAAGTCTGATCCTGCAGAATAATTATATTAAAATATCGATTACTGTGAAGGATTACTGTTTAATACTGGGTATATTCAAGTCAGTTGGTCTTTTGACTTCAGAAACAATGCAACTAAAAACGTTGTTAAAATCTACTTATTTCATTGAACTTACATTAAAAAAAAACGACGGTTTATTGTGCTTTCGCACACTTGCCTGTGGCGCTTGTAACCTATAAAAAGATATGAAATAAAATTTGACGTTGTTGAATAAAATATAAGATATTGATAGTCAATTACCACACACTATCACGATAAGGAAAAACCTTGCGAGGAAACGCGTACCATAGCGATTTGTATGAATTTCTATAGCATGTAAATTCCGTCAACCCTCACCGGGCCAGCTTGGTGGACTATTATATAGGGCCTAACCCTCTAAATTATTCTCTTGATTGTAGAGGAGCTTCGTGCCCTGCAGTGGGATTTTTACGGGTTGATACAGATACAGAATAAAATTTATTCTTAATATAATCTGCATAATGTCAATATTTCCATATCTTATTAATTTATTTCAACGGGGTGATACTCGCGACATTGTTGACATGAACCGCATTTACAATATGTTTACAATATATGTTTACTTTGAATACGTCTATCTAATACATTGTATAATAGAGTACTAAGCTATTTGTGTTGAGAACAAAAATGATGTGAAGTATTATGTCGTGGTGCATATTTTTTGGTCAGCGATGGGAATCTTTTTGAATTGCTATGGTACTGTGAAGAAACAGCGAGGGAAAGGTCTTGGGTCTAATTGGAGTTATTGTACCTAATTCATATAAAGCATACCACTTTGATTTATTTTGGCTTTAAAAGTCATTGACCTCGTTAACAAGTGTTAATGACATTATTATATGGAGTAGTATGTTCTTGCATTACACTTGCATTTTTTTTATTTATGTTTTTTTTTATTGTACTTTAATATAATATGATACACACACATATCTAACATAAAAACATAATAATAAAAGAAAACGATATTAGTTTTTTAAATTCTGGTATTAAATTGGTGGCAAAATAATTTCTGAATATGTAAAACAACTTAAATTAAATACCTAATAAATGTTTTCTTCCTTACCTAAATACCGACTACTTTTACGGTAAATGTAATTTGGAATGCAAGGAATTAAATTAAGTGCCGGTTGTAGTACTACGTGCGCCCAGGTTCAGTTTACTGGGACGTCATCATAAGCCAGATTCTACAGCGTCCCCTATCTGCCATGGCAAATCGATGAAAAGGTCTGCAAAAAATTCAATTGAGCCCCACGCAGCCGTCTAACTACGCTCCACTCTAACGTAGTTGCTAGTTGAATTCTTTCATAACAAAGTTCAAGGATTGTTAATAGGATTGTAGTTTTTTTTTAATAAGAATTTGTTTGGTAAGCGCCATCTGCACAAATTTCACTGCAATTGATTAAACGTGCCATGTAGTGGCCGGCCGAATAGTAATTTGTAACTTCAATAGATGGCGCCACAAGACATATTTTAAACATGTGTTTTAAGTGATTAAATATGAATTTGAATTGACTGCCTCGGTGGCGTAGTTGTACTCCGGTACGGTTACAAAGCTGAGGTCTCGGGTTCGAATCCCGGGTTGGGCAAAGTGATATTGGATTTTTCTATTCATTATCAGCCCAGAGTCAGGAATTTGTACCCGATATGGCGATAGGCTCGCCACCTATCACATCATGGGACGGAACATACAAGGCGAAATGTGGGTGCCCTGGCACCTCTGCCTACCCCTTCTGGGAAAAAGGCGTGAGTTTATGTATGTATGTATGTATGTAAATATGAATTTAATTAATAATAATTATGTTAAATGATTTAATGGATATGTTAATAATTTAAATAGATTGTGATTCAGTTTCATAATTAATATTAATATAAATTCCGAGACCTTTGGTAATACGGAGTTCTGTCCTTTTCAATTTACAAAGATGTTTATTAAGAAATAAGATGGTTTTGGGGTAAGTATAGTTACTCTGTTGTTTGTTTTTGTCGCTTGATGCATGCCACTCATGGATCTTAAGGCCATGTTGGGCAGTTGACTTCCAGTGGATTTAGAGACAAAACGAAAGAGGGGTAGTAACTAGGTCGTAGTAATAGTATATTTGTAGTTCCTTAGATATCTTGCTAATCATCTACTCATTTCTTAATTTGAAGAAATTCTCATATGTCCCCTGTACACCATGGGTTAGTGTCGAGGACGTAGTGGCGTATAATGCCTTATGGCGCTTGCGATGATCGTGAAATGATACTTCTACTTCAAAGATAGTGACTGATCACTACTGAATATCGCCATTGTGGAGTTGCGTTTCCGTCATTCACATGGCCATTGATGGCCAACTCACTGGTCCAGCGCTGGCCCATCGTGTAGAGGGGCTATTACAGACTACAGACCATAAGATAGAAGATCAAGGTATGCAGATTACTTTCAAGCCGTTCTGCAAATCTTCGAGACCTTAAATCCGTGTCTGATTTTAATGGTTTAAGAACAGCGTAAAATCAAAGCGACGTGTTTTCAATAGTGGAGCAGAACTATCGCGAGCGGCGACTGGAGCGTGGTGTCGGCGCCGTGATCGCGGCAGGAATGCGCGCGCCGCGCCGGCGCCGGCCAGTCTCGGACGCACCTGCGCGCAGTACCGACACAATCAACTACCTACACGTTTTAATAGCACGCACAAAGAAACGCCGGAGATGACATTCTCACTCATTGCGGCCTCGATTTATTGCCAGTGATTTGTAGCGCATTTTAGACTTGTTTACGTACCGGATCTGTTTATCATTTTTGAGATTCAACGCATCGCCCGTCGAAAAATATGTACAAGGCACTATTATTATATTCCAAATAAATAAATACACCCAAGTCACATAGGTACATGGTGCTGACCCCACACTAAGATCGGGTCTTGTGTCGTGGGCATCAGGAACTACGAGAGACTTTTCGGTCTAGGACCTTGGCACAAACATTTCTCTCGGTGCGGGTATCGAACCCACGGCCTCTCAATTCACAGGCCGATTCTCAAGTAAACACTTTTTACAATAGTTCTCTAGCCATGTTAACATTATTATTTCCTTCACCGTAACATCTAGAGTGAAAAGTTACACAGCACACGTCAATTTCCACGCTTTTCTTTACAAAAAGGTAATCCTTTTTACATATCCTTATTTTTTTCTATTTCAATTAAAATTTCTCATAGGACACATAGTGTGAAAAGAACAAGCTTCCTATATTACATAACTTAGTCCTACCTCCTACCTCCCTAGAATGGAATGGAAGTGCCACACTACCATGTACATATGTATGTGTCTCAAGTAGCAGCTTAAAGAGCGAATCAACACTTGATGATTGACTTTCTAAACATCCAAATTCAGTTCCAATTTTATGTTACCAGCACGTCTTATTTTCAGCAAACCAATCTCTACGTATTCCTTATTCTACCCGTAAAGCGTGTACAATAAAGACAGGTCACAAAAGAAGCTGCGTGCGTATCGCGATTTACGACCGCCTCCGCGGCCAGCGGTCACAAAGCGCCGGCCGAGTCCCTCTGCCCATACACAGAACAACGTAATGGTAATTGACACGAAATCAGTCCCTTCATGCGGCTCACTAATTATTAACAAGTGCGTTCATTAAGACTGGTGATTTGTGCTTTGTTCTCAGGTGAAACGCAAACTGATATGAGTAATGTTGAAGCGAATGTTGATATGGCAGGAAATTGAGATGAATGGAACTTGGAAGGATTGCGTCTGTCCCTGATAGTGGGATAAGGTAAGGCGATGGCAATGGGACTTATGAACTATTCATTTTCAACACAGTGACGTAATCACCTGCGAATTCTGTAGGTATAAAATGTGCTAGAGGTTATGGTAGATAACTCTTTGGTTTTAAATAAAGAATAAAAAAACACCCAACAGTCACATACATAGTCCTGATTCCAAACTAAGATCGGTTGACAGCCTCCGTGGCGCAGTTGGTTAGACTCCGGCTGTGAAACGAGAGGTCGCGGGTTCGATCCCCGCACCGAGAGAAATGTTTGTGCGGCCCACAAATATTTCTTTCGGGTCTGGGTGTATGTGAGACCGAAAAGTCTCTCATAGTTCCTGATACCCACGACACAAGACTCGATCTTAGTGTGGGGTCAGGACTATGTATGTGACTGTTGGGTGTCATTTATTTATTTATTTATTCTTGTGTCGTGGGTATCAGGAACTAAGAGAGACTTCGGTATCACCAACACCCCGACCCGAAAGAAATATTTCATGCCTATCTCAATATGCAGGTTAGGTATGCCTCATTTGTTCGACTTCAGGGATTATACACATTCACAATCACATAGACTGTCTTACACATAGATGTAGTATAGAACATAGATCGGCAATGTGTCAATTTGAGCGCGACCAAAACTGATTTACGATTGTGTGCGTGAAGTTTACATGTGTGCTTGACATATAGTGGTGTACCATGCACTTTCGATACTATCATATCGATATCGATATAGCTGTCGGCCTGTAGTTGTGAAATAAAATGTTATGGATATATGCGACATTTTATTATATATTAACAGAAACTTATTGATGTGTTTATTTCAATACAGATTGATAAACACACAAATAAATAAAGATAAATTGTCATATTATTTGAAAACATTTTGTTTGAGATATTTTGTATGGGTCTTTATGTTCACCTGAACAAAATTATTTTTTTCATTGTGATGTATACATATTACATACACCTAATTAAACTGAGAACAAAAAAACTTTTATAAAATAAGACTATAATTTAAAAAGTTTTCGGTTTATTTTTTTCATTTTTAATTTCCCGTCGCGAAGTTTCGATTACTTTACAGCTTTCGTAGTCACAGGGTGGACTCACTCTGCAACAAAATCCGTGATTATTAGTTTTTTCCAATGAGTAACATTCGCGTAAGTCTAAGAAACACATTTTTACTATATGTATACT
This sequence comes from Hyles euphorbiae, assembly GCA_023078785.2. Classification (NCBI taxonomy): domain Eukaryota; kingdom Metazoa; phylum Arthropoda; class Insecta; order Lepidoptera; family Sphingidae; genus Hyles; species Hyles euphorbiae. The sequence goes on along the minus strand of CM041039.1, from coordinate 10,625,341 downwards.
AGAGTTAAAAAATATGCTTATTTAAGTCAATTAATTGACTTGTAACACATTGGGAAGTGTTGGACGCCTGCTAAGCCGCGTTGGAGGTGTACGCAGGAGCTTGTAGGAGGTCGTTGGATGCAGGCAGCTTACAACAAACTGATGTAGACATTCTTGTGGAAGACCTGTGTTCATTAGTCGCATTCTTGTGGCTGAAGAAAGAGAAAGTTTAATAAACTATGAAGCTTTTATCGATCACGTCACCTAAACTAATGTTTTTCCTATGAGAATTATAAATTTTTAACCTATACCTAATGTTATGATAAATGAATAATGTTGCTTCAAGGTTTGGACGATGATACTGTGCAAAGAAATATCGCATATTTTATAATATTATCGAATATGTTCTTGTTTTACTATTATAAATTGACAGCCTCTTGGCAGAGATTGAAACAGGTTCTTAATTCATAAATCACACACATGAAGTGTTATAATAATTATTCCACAAATATAAAAAAAATGAGAAAAAGTAAAGTAATAAGTAATATTGTAGAATGAATACTATAATAATGGCCGGGGAAATATGGCCGGGATAACTATACTAACTATATAGCTCTATAAAAATGTAGGGAAACATGTGTTGTCATCGACTATTTTATCGACAACCTTTTATTGATCGAACCTGTCAGTCAATCCCTAGCAACTTTTGGTTGAAATTATTGTAAATTCACGTATTTGATATTATTTTTTATACGCAATGGATGCTTTCAGCGTATTTATATAATGAAATACTAATTTCTTTTCTACCGATATGTATACACGGATTTCCATTTAATTCTATAATATCGTCACAAAATAGTATTGTGCAAAAGTGGCCGGTACCTGTGAAAACTTTAATTATTTCGGATTTTTACGCCTGCATGAACCACACCTTGGCACTGCACAATGCACTATAATAAACTACGTTTAATAAATATAACCAAGTACTGTAAAATTAAATAAATTATGAAAATAAGCGAATTTTGTTGTTCGCTTAGTTTGACATATTTTGACTCTGGGTCACTGCAGGCTACTTCTGTGTAAACGTATGGTCGCATCATGCATCTCGCTTTAACATATGAATTAAATTATTCTATCTCTTTCACATTGCCAATCTATGTTTTATACTAAATCTATGGTCTTATATAACTTAATTAATAAAGAGCTTTAAGAAGTATAAAAATAATCAGTGCATAAATTCATCTTATATTGATAGCATTCTCATAAGAATCGGTGTGATGTTTTGAGTTGCTCCGATTTTCGTACATCCAATAAGTTGTGTTTCCGCTTATAAGATATCACTGTTTATGGGAAATTGTGGGCGACCGCCTACGTTCTTGCGGTCAAGGGACCTTATGCCTCCGAGACAGGGCCTCCGTGTGCAATGTGAGTAAAAGAAAAACAACTATCTAGACTCTAGTGTAACCAGGGGGTCACGCAAAATGTATTACGTGCATAAAACATTTTGGCTTTTCGCTACTACCTCTCCGCTGCTATTTTTACTTAGCCTTTTACAAGTCTCTTGAAATCTACACGGTACCAACGATCTAAATGTATTGTGGGCTACATCAGGTGAATATAAGTTACTACGTACTAACAGTAAAACAAAAAAATTATATACCTACTTGAAATAAAACATTTTTACGGAAAAATGTCAGGAAGTTCAAAAATGTAAAAAATATACCAAATCGGCGATATAATCCTTAAAAATAGTACTTTTTAATGTGTAAAAATAGCGTCTAATAAACCATTTGGAATTGTATACTTACTCATCCAAATAAATGTAATATTATCTCAATAGCTATTTGAATATCATAATAACGAAAATATGTACAAAAAATGTTCTTTATTATGTTGTATAAACAACTCTTCCCATGCGAATGATTGTTAGGTAAGCGGTTGAAAGGAATCCGGCAAAGCCATGTCGCCGATTTATAAGTATGGTACAAAGACTTTTTGTGTGTCTGGAAAACCGTAAAAAGATCCAAGTGATTGGGTTCACACGGCTAACTATACATCCTTATTTTGCAAAATACTCACGTGTGTTTTACTAAGTTCACCATGTTTTGAGTTTATCCGGTATTTTTGGGACTTTTTGTGTTGTCAGAAATTAATTATATGTTTTATACATGAATTTTAATTAGCAGGATCTTCCTTGTTTTCCCAAAATAGGCCCCAAAATAGTAGGCATAATCGAGTAATGATGGTGAATTTTGTACAAAACATTTTAGATTTTTTAACAGCTTAGTTCCTTAATTGTAGGTACTATTTATTATTTCCTTAATCTTTGAATAATGAATGCGATCATAATAATTTCGGTCAGTCAGAATTTAAATACATATGATTGCCAAAAACATGCTTTATCAGTACCACATGATAAGAATAATACAGGTGCGATAATTTAAAATGTTCGAGTTATATTTTGTAGCCTTCAGAGATAAGATCTTCAAGGATTTGTAGAAGTGCTATGCTGTTGTCAGTCATGAATTAGCATGAATGGGCAGTCTCGTGCCGGGCGGTATCGCTGTCTCACAGAAAATCGACGTTAATTGACACATTTGCTGTCGCGTTTCCCCCTGTCAATACCCCTTTCCTCCTCCGATCTTTTTTCTTCCTGTTGTTCTGATTTGATGGGCCAGCAACACATCCATGATCCAAGCGTTGTGGATGTTCATGGGTACGTAGAAGTGATTACTTACCATCAGGTGACCTATTTCCTCGTTTGCCGGACTTATTGAATAAAAAATAAAGAAGATGAATAATATATGTGTATTTCATCATTTATTAACTTTGTCTCTTTGCCTAAACTCTTGTAAATCTATTGTTAGGGAACCACTTATACCATTACTATGAACTCTATTCATAAAATATAGTAATCGATTACTGGACCAGGTTACTACGTTGTGTAACAATACATAACCGTTTTTTTTTTATAATGGAATAAAACACCTTTGTAAGATGTAAAGGAAACGTTATGCAACGTCAAATAAACATATTTTATAATAAATAAATGACTATTAACTTTGTGAAAATGCTCAAGAAAATAATTTAGTGTGAGTTCGCTAATAATACGTAGATATAAAGTAGAGTTGCAGACAGCTAGTAAATATCATTTTAATAAGATTATTATTAGAGTTAATCGCTTAAGCAAGGACATATCCGCCTGAAATTACAATCGCGGTCACACTACATTAAAAGTTGCGATAATAGCCGTACGCGGATGTTCAAAGCGTACAAAATAACACAACAAACACAACACTGAACTCTGTATGGCCTTATGTGAGTTTCACAAATTTATCTTTATAATTTTGTAGAAAAATACACTCTCGTTTTAAAGTGTTAGGGTTGAAAATAAGATATCGGTGTGCATGTATAAGTTTGCCGCAGAGATCGTGGCCGGTTCTCACGAGGAACACAGGTGCGCATCCGCTATCTCGGCCTGTCTGAACGGGATTTGAATCAGTTTAGTGAAGCGTTCTAATTACCACAAAACAATGATCTGTTGGATGATTTTTGAAGCTATTTATGAATGTGATATGTTCGTCGCATGGTTTTATGGCTTTATTTGGTATGTCATAGAGTTCATAAATAAATGAATGTTGTGTTATATAAGTAGTTTAAGGTCGAGGTTTTTTTAACACATTGTGAAGGACATTGTAGCCGCTACCTTATAATTACTAGGTATTACAAGACTCAAACCTAATGTAGTAAGGTGGGTGATCGTGTTGCAGTACCATGGTAATAAGTTTTCAAAGCCTTATTTATTGATATGTGTAATGCTTATCATCAGGCGCTACCAGTTACATTTTGCCTTTGTTGTATCTCGTTAATTAAAGAAATAACTGATTTATCATTTCATTACTGCGAAAGTTTATCACAATAGGTATATGCTTATTACTATTCTACGCGGTAGCTGTTCTTTGAATATGTAGAATTCTCGAAGAAACATATAAATAACGAAAAACTAAAGTGTAGTTTCGTTATCATATTGGGTGTATGTATGTAGGCTTCATAGCTAGTTATGGCTTAGTATAGTGGGCGTAAGTGGGGATGTGTTAGATCAAATCGTAGGAAATCATAATCTTACTCACGGAACGCGAGACAGTCTTCACGCTCTTACAGCACTATTGCAAATGATAACATTTACTCTCTTGATCGCAACAAACCCTACTGCTTGGTAGTAAATATGATTGGTAATTTACTTGTTTTCTTAAATCCTTGGCTGTTTTTATGCCTTGATCAAAGACATGAAAATATGCTCCACAAATTATAAAGACAGGTTATTATAAGATTAAAGGCACATTCATCAAAATGTAATGTAATGTAATTTTAATTACCAATATAGCATTAAAAATGGAACAAAAAAAATAACATAATATGCTTTACTCGTATTAAAAAGCCTCTGATAGAATACAATTACACTAATCATTTTATTAGTATTCAAACAAAAATGGAAGTGGCAGGAAATCGAAGGAAGAAAGAGTCAACAGGTCACTGTGTACATACAAGAGGGAGGTCCATGTCCAGCAGCGGAATTTATATAGCTGATGAAGAAGGAAAACATATAAGGAAAAGGATTGACTTCTTAATCTAAAAATTGTCTGGTCCATTTACCAACATATTACTTAATACCTACTAGAAATAGAATCCATCCTATCTCATTTATTCTTTTAAAATCACTTATGTTTTCCTACTGCTTAGCTTCTTGCCGTGTCCATGCAAATAAATAAATAGGTGATAAATAAAAAAATAAACTTTAAATTAACTAGTGAATTGCTGTGAGGTAGTAAACAAATAGGTTGATTAGGCCTGTGTTTGTATTAGTATAAGTGTTTTTTTTTACTACAAAAACCGGATGTATTCAAACCGTGGTCATAGCATGCTAGGGAATGAAAATATTACGAATGTTAAAATATGTACTGCCTTGGTGGCGCAGTTGTGCAGCTGTAGTCTCGGGCTCGAAATTCGGGTCGGGCAAAGTGATATTGGATTTTTCTATTAATTATAACCCCTTAGTCAGGAACTTGTGCCTGATATGGCGATAGACTAATGTAGGAAACGTGGATGGCCTGGTTGTACTACTGCTTACCTCTTCTGGGGAAAAGGCGTGAGTTTATGTATGTATGTATGAAGAAAATATCTTGTTGAGGAAGGTAAACTAAGGGGTCTGGTTTCGAAGGTGGACAATGGATTTACATACTACACTTTCAAAGGCGTCCCTTACGCGAAACCGCCGATTGGAGAACTGAGGTTTGCTGTAAGGATATTGTTTATTTCCATCTTTGAGGATAACTGCATCAACTTAGTTTTGCTTAAAGTTTTTGACTGTAGTCTGTTTAAGGCATTTTTTACACCACTGTCGGCTTATCGTGTCTTTAAAAATGCTACAATAACTACTTCACAATAAGTTCATCTTGTTAAAATATTTTCCATTGCTATTTTGTTTCCGTTTGCTATATCTGTGATTGGCAACAACTAATAAAGTGAAAGTATTCTTTAGACTAACGCGAATGTTGCGGATTATCCATAGTTTTATTTCAATGAACGATTTAGTTAATTTCTGAATATTTAAGACGATTACCGACAATTTGGACTTTGAATTTTTAAGGATGTATTTCAAATACATTTCAAGTATTTGAGTTTAAGTTCACTTACAAGAAATGTTTTAATATGATGAAAAATTTACTTTACAGGCCCCTCAACCGCCAGAACCATGGGATGGTATAAGAGACGCCACTAAAGATTGCAATATTAGCGCCCAGCTAGATAGTGAAACTCTTGAGGTTATAGGCGATGCCTCTATTTAAATGTTTATACTCCAAATATTCCCGAAGATGGATCAATCTTACCAGTCATTGTGTATATCCATCCAGGAGGGTTTGTCTTCGGGAACGGCACCGACACTACAGTACATGGCCCTGATTTCCTCGTACAAAAAGACGTAGTTTTCGTTGGTTTCAACTACCGCCTTGGAGCTCTTGGATTCCTCACCCTTAATCATAATAAATTCATTTGGACGACGCGACGGCGGCTACATACTTAAATGCGAGAAATTAAAAGATGAGTTAAATGATACCGATATATTTGTACAAAATTCAATTCTCTCTCTGTGGACTAACTTCACTAAATTCGGGTGAGTAAACCATGTAATGTCTATGAAAATATAAATTGAAAATATAAATTATAGGCGATGAAGACTGCCTCTATTTAAATGTTTATACTCCAAATGTTTCCAAAGATGGGGCACTCTTACCAGTCATGGTGTATATCCATCCAGGAGGGTTTGTTTTTGGAAACGGCACGGACGCTTCAGTATATGGCCCTGACTTCCTTGTACAAAAAGACGTAGTTTTGGTTGGTTTCAACTACCGTCTTGGAGCTCTTGGATTCCTAACCCTTAATCGTAAAGAAGTTACGGGAAATATGGGCTTAAAAGACCAAGTCCAAGCCCTTAAGTGGGTACAAAATAATATTTCTAAGTTTGGCGGAGATCCGAATAATGTTACCATTTTTGGAATGAGTGCTGGAGGCGCGTCGATAGAATACCTACTGGTATCCCCTAAGGCCAAAGGCTTGTTCCATAAATGTATCATACAATCGGGATCATTCCTATGTCATTGGTCTCATAATGATAGGAATAAAATAAAAGAAAATGCATACAAGATCTCACAGGTTGCAGGTGAAGAAATAACAAACGACGATCAATTACTTAAATATCTGAAATCATTGCCGTATAAAGATCTGATAAAATTATCTACGACTGTAGTACAATCCGAGCAATTTAAAGGTGGATTTAATTTCTCTTTCGTGCCTTGTGTAGAGGAGGAAGGAGATTGGGAACCATTTGTAAGTAAATCTACATATAAAAGTCTTTTGAATGGTGAATTCACAAAGGTTCCTATAATAGCTGGATATTGTGAAAGTGAAGGTCTAAGTTTACTCGCATATGGTGCGCAGATTTTTGAGAAATTAATTAGAAACCAGAAGTTTATTGAACATTTTCCCTTTAAAATGTGTAGTAGTGAAGACGATGAGATGGAAGCAAGGCTTAAGAATATTTATTTGGAAGGAGATAACAAGTATCAGGATAAAGACTTCTTCGCCGTAGATTTCTTCACAGACGTGGATTTCCTTGGCGGTATACATATGGCTAGCATTTGTAAGGCGAAGTATACACCGGTATATTTCTACGAGTTCAGTTACGACGGTGCCCTGAATCATCTTAAAAAGATTTGTGGTATTAATCGTGCTGGTGCAACTCATTTGGATGATGGCGGCTACATACTTAAATGCGAGAAATTGAAAGACGAGTTAAATGCTACCGATATATTTGTACAAAATACAATTCTCTCTCTGTGGACTAACTTCGCTAAATTCGGGTGAGTAAACCATGTAATGTCTATGAAAATATAAATTATGGTGCTATAATTATGTAGATTCCCACGCTCAAGTGTGCCCGTCAAAGAAGTAGGAAAATGTGCCACTAATAATATCCATATTATAATGAGCTTATTTCCGACCCAATGTAAGATAGAGGTCGATACACAGAGGTCGATATTATTGCTGATTGCGATATTCACTTACAGATTCAAAATTTCTTAAGCCAAAAATCAGTTAAAATTGAATAGCAGACTTGAATATCGAACCCAGGGCCTAACAAGTCACAGTCCAAATGCACTGTTACTTGACCAAGAACAATATTTTTGTTTATACAATATCCAATATTTGCATTCCTGGCTTTTAAGAAGCGGGTAGAGGTAAGAGGGGAGGGGGTCATGGTCGTGATTATCAAACCAATGCCCGCACTATACGTGATAAAAAAATATTACTTAGCACGTCACTTAGAAACCCGTTATCTCTGAAGTATTTTGTGAATCAGGATATCACCCCGGTTAACCTTGTTTATTTGTTCTATTATCAAGAATACATCGAGCTGCTTAAATGCCTAAAGTATGCAATAAACGTAAAATATTATACAATGATAATATGTAGCAAAATGCAATATGTTTATGCTAACACAATTTTTGTATAATCATTTTCCTTATTTCTAACTTCTTATCTTCGAGCGTCAGGCGTTCAAAGTATGTGCGTTGAATTCTGCCGCTAAATACATATTTACATTCATCTTTTGTATTTCATCCCAAAGGCATAGGTATCTGATGAGGGCATAGAAATGGGTGCAGAGAACAGGTAAGTCTCCTTTTCCTTTCCTGTTCCCCTCCCGATTTTATGTACCAGCAACACATATATAATTCCAGCATTGTGAATGTTCACAGGCGGCAATGGCCACTGAACTATTATTTAAAATACCTATCCATTAAAACTATTTTTTTGTTTTTTATTATATAATTATTTGTATCATTTCAGGAATCCAACACCGGAATCTGATAATTCAATACCTATTGAATGGAAACCTATCAACGAGGCTGGATTAAATTGTTTAGTGATAGACAAAACGCTGTCCATAAAACAAGAAATGCATCCACGAAGAATGGAACTGTATGAAGAACTGTTCAAAAAGATGTTCAAGGCTTAATAAAGTGTTTCAAATTAAAATTGTATTGTTGTTTTATAATTGTATTTATCCAATTTGGACTGTACTGAAAATATATAATATCTTCTCTTCCCTTACTACTAAGTCAAAGAGCATAAGTATCAAAATTGGTTCGAAAGGGAAAATCATTTGATACCTAAATTATCTTTATAAGCTGTCTGTTGATAATTCCGTATCTCTTTAAGCAGTTGAGGTCATGCAATTAGTGGATGTGGCATAAGTGATATGGCGAACAGAAACATAGTAAATTTTGGAGAAAACTACTGAATGTAAGCAGCTTCGA